>LGRX02014674.1:0-74289 GCA_001247695.2 Cymbomonas tetramitiformis | reverse complement strand
ACGCTTCCTCACTTTTATACCTACGTCACCCATCATCTTAGATGGTACCACCATTGGGTTGTGAACCCGAGACGTAGGTTGAACGACCAGCATGGTAATAACGACTAGTTCGTTCATGTTGCACATGCGAGTTCCGCGCATGCTGGAAGCTAAAGATGGTTCTTGGTTTGTTTCCAAGATGTATCTTTGCTTTGCCATCTTCGAGTTCAACATACGAACTCTCGATGACAGGGATGCCTGATGATATGACATAATCATCTGGCGACATGTACAGTCATCGTCGACCGTACTGACGACTGTCATAAATGTATGACGCGACTCGACCTGTACAGTCATGATCGACCATACTGTCGACTGTCATAATAATATATGACACGACCGACTGTCATAATAATATATGATATGACATGACATGACATGGATGACAGGTATGACACGTATGACATGTATGACACATATGTCATCGGTCATAACCCTGACAGATCTTCCCTCTTAAGAGAGTTGTGACCTCACAACGGGCATACCTTTGTATATGTCTTTGATGTCTTTGTTGTTGTCGCTTCTTGCTGGTACCAGTCTTCTTACACCGATTTGAGGCGTCCCTCATGGTGTTTTTAGGTTATTGGGGGAAACTGAGTCCACTTTAGTCCCTCACCTTAAGCATTTAGCCATACAGTCCTTAGGATGCAGCCCACCTTTCCGGAAATCGTATCGTTGAGTGACGTTCCAAGGTTCAATGAAGAGCGTTTTCGCGATACAATCCTACGCTGGATTACTGATTGATCCACACGTTATCATGTATGTGCTAGACTATTCAAAGCATCCGAAGTCTACGTTACGGATTATTTGCGCTAGCCGTCGTCGCCTTTGCGCGATCGATGATCCCACGATTATAACGAATTATATTCGAACGATTCTCGGCCTGATATAGTGCACCCAACTCTTCCTCCCCTCCTTAAGCTACTTTGGAGGATCCAAGGCGGTGATGGGGAGCCCGATTTCGATAATAAACGAACAAAGGGGCTTGTTTTAATGCAAACGGAGCGGCCCTGCTTAACGGAATTGGACTTATAATCCTTAACCGGTCTGCTCAACTCCTCAATATTTTTGTCCAGTACGCACGCTTTGACGAACATCTATCGCGATGAGTGAGAAACTGAGAATGAATTCGCCACGTACTAATGTGAAATTTATTTAGTCATGTTTGTCAAGCACAACTTAGGATCACAACTCCTTCTACCTCAGTCATTATCTCCGGTAGCTTCGGATGACTGGCCAAGAATCCGATGACAAACCACGGTTTTGGCAAAGGTAGCATTTAGCAGTTTTTATTTATCCACAGATATGATATCTCGCATGTGTGCGTATCTGTGCAAGGGTATGATTTTGAACAAGGCTCACTACACCTTTAGCAAGGAAGGATCAATTCCTGCTCCTGTCATATCAATTTGATGCAGGGTAAAAAATGTTAGGGATATAACCCTGCAGTTCTCGGGGTGCAGCCCATTGCACCGAAGGTGCATCGCAGTCTTTGGGATGCAGCCCTGCAGTTCTTGGGATGCAGCCCTGATATATATATGTGACCAATGGACGAAAACCTCTTGGGTACATGTTTCCATGGCCTGATTTTTATATGGTCGGCAATTTTTGGTAAAAAGTCATTGGCTATCAGCTTTTGACTTAGAAGCCACAATGTTATAGAAGCTGCGACCTATTGTAACCATATGCGGTAGTTATGCCTTCAGCATACGTAGACAATATGATTATGTGGAACTTATAATCCCACTTAAGTTGCATCATGATAAATTTATCCAGGTGTTAACAAGTGTTCAGGATTTGATAAGGGGTTGACGCCCCACAAGCCAAAGGTCACTGTCTCATAAGGCTCGCCTCAAGTGTGCGGCTTTGAGGATTAGTGTCCTGGCGAGGCACAGTCATGATGCTTCCTAGTCCATAATGGAACTGGAAATGAGAATGCTCAAGATATCCGAAGACAGGAAGGCTTTTGGTTGGCCAGAATTACTGTCAAGATGCTTAACTTTGATGGAATGGCATTCGGATACAAACTGTGCAACCATGCATGTGATTTATGCATTGGTGTATGACTTTGATGAATTGTCTCTTGTCGTGAACCTGGAAGGAATGACGGGCAAATAGCTAGAGTGGCGGATTTACTCACTCGGCTTTTCTGTTATGGAATTCGATGCCTGATGGCACAACTAGCAATCCTTTGCTCGGATGCTTTCCTTAAGACATTGGCAACAACTTGTGTGCCAGCTTCTCTAGATTTGGGGAGAAACCATGGATCAACAATTCATCAATCAAAACACATGTATCAAGGTTGATTCATCGAATCCTTCAACTCTTGAATTTCGACAATCAGCATCTCAGGCTGTTGACGTCAAAGTGATGGTCGTAAGCTTACAATATAGCTTATTCACCTTTGAAAAACCATCGTTCTCCAGTATCAGTGCCCTTCATAATATATGATAGAGCCGGAGAAATATGCATCTATGATTTCTTCATAATGAACTTCATGTGTTAGTAAGTCAAATAAGACTTCATTTGATGTTTCAATCGGCATGATGTACCGTGTCATCAATTTTATGGCTGCTATACACAGATGCTGGAACTTTTGATAAGATCTTTAATTTTCCAAGCAAAATCACAATGATGTAAGGTGTGGCAGCTGTATGAAAATGAATGAATCTATACTCTTCCCCCCCCTCGCAAAAAGAGATGTATCAAACCAATCAGATGGTGATGGAGGATGTTATTCAATCATTATGTTATGTGAAAATGATTTGATAGAGAATCAGACTGAGATTACTCATCGAATGCTTTAGAGGTAACAATGTCAATCTGAACATTGATTCTCTCTACGTCATATTGGCAATATGCCTGACGTTTTTGAATGTGGCAAATGCCAGATGATGTCAAATGCAGTCGTTGGGTTGCAGCCCAAATACTTTGTCAGTTTAGGGTCAATATAGTGTACCCAATTTTAGACAATGGTTCTGGAAAATGATTGTCATGATGAACAAAGAAATCAGTGATGGTACCGAAGTTAACTTTGGTATCGAAGCTAATGGAGAGTCGATCAAGAAGTGTCCGTAATGACAACAAATTACTACGAGTTATATTTTCGTAGTTGATGGATGGCTGACATGTCATTTCATTATGAATAGAACATGGCATTGCCTAGTGATATGTGTATATTCTTCAGCATATGATCACTTATATCAATAGTGCCCATTTTATTTTTGGGCAAACACTATTCAGAGACTTGTTATGATAAAGACGTATGAATGGTGAATGTGTCATTTCAATCCGATAGAATTGTGACTTGTTTTATGACTATAAAATTTCTGTCACTTTCCAGAATGAGGATGAACTGTGCTTGGAGACCGTATGCAGATTGCGGGTTTTCCAAGACTTCGTGGCCTAATGGATGAGGCAACAAATTTCTAAACATTCCAGAATGAACTTTCAAAGAGTTTTCATTTCTTAATGAAGCATGCTTGTCTTATGTGCCAAAATGTTATGAAATTACAAATATGGTGTCAATCTATATGTGGATGGTTTATACCATTGTATGCTATTCCACAATAAGCAATGATGTCAGAGTGAAAACTTTGGACAATTGCAACTCAGTACAAACCCGAGTGCATTCAAGTCCATTTGAATGTTCAGAATCTGAATCTAATGTACTTTTCTAGCTAGAGCTACCATTGACTATCCAACATCCACTGAGGACATTGTTTCTTACGTCTTTTGGCATCACGCTCAGCGTTTTTCTTATTCTGCAAGCGCCTCTTTGCTACTGCTACATCCGGAACGTTGTACCAGCTACGAAACTTGCTGGTAACTTCATCTTCTGAGCTTTCTTCATCCAAAAGCAAAACTGGCTTCAACATGTCTTGTTCTTTCATCGAGGACGAATCACACAGGAATGCAGCAGACCTGCAGCATGAGAAGAAAATAAACAGCAAGAAAGTCACTATGCAAAATCACCACTGAAGGAGATGACTTTCATCATAGGATGGTATATTGGTTGTTTCATATGACACATAGAAGATATGAATAATTCGAAGAGAATTTTGGGATAAACATCCTGGATTGGCTGTGCTTGATTGCTCTATGCCCAAGAATGACCGAAGAGATTGCTTGCCACTTTTCAGCCATATAGCGTAGAGGCTGCTTAACAACGGTTGGGACCATAAGCTAAATAGCTATGCAGCTATGTCGGAGGCTGAATAGCCATGATTACACAGACTCTGTCTTTTATGATGAATAGACCTCTGAGAAATGGTGTCTAAAAAATCAATTGACAACAACTCAACCTTTTGGTATGATGCAGAGCTGATGATCTTTGTTGCACTTCAATTGTTTAATGTGCACTAATGAAATGTCTCGTGATATATAATCTCACAGAATAGGCTTTGCTCAATGGCGATATGATCAGATATGTAATGATCAATGAAGACAAGATGGTTGGTATGGCTCATTCAGTAGGCATAATTACCTCAAAGAGATGCCAATACTCGGATACATATCAAGACATAAGGGCAATAGGCTTATTGTATAGCCTTCAAGGTAGCTAGCATTTATGCTGCATTGGTCAGCTCAGTGGCTTTGACCTTTTTAGGTGTTGTACTCAGGCTGTAGCCTGCATATTGCATTGAGTACTCTTGACACCTTTAATGATACAATCAGATGATATGTATGAAATATCAAGAATGGTTGCCCTTTTTCAATGATCATCGGTGGCAGAGGCTATAGTGCTTGCACCGTGTCAGTATACAATTCTAGTCTGGATACATGCTAGACCAGATGTATACAATGTCTAGGTCTTCAAAATCAAGCTCATATGTATGTCATGGCTGATAACCTTAGAAATGTTTGATACTTATATGTGTCAACTTCATGGAGTTCTGCATGGTTTGACTGTATATAGTCAGGCTTACCAAAGCAAAAACGATGATGCAACTTAATTGTTTTATTTTATTATTTGTCTTTATTATTTATTTGGTTTTTAGTTGTATTTTTAGCTTACCATCTTCCCCCCTCAAGGAAGTGTATTGCTAGGCGGTTGTCAAGCGCCGTTTAAATACAACAGAGGTCCGACCTCTATGTGATGACGTGATAGCTTACTATGAAGCTGGATAGCAGTTCTCGGGATGCAGCCCATTGCAGTCGTTGGGATGCAGCCCGAATTCACGTCATCAGCGTGGGTCATATAGTGCCCATGCATGTGCTGTATAAAATACAACACTACCCTCCAGCAGCGAAGTGGTTTGCTATTACCATTCTCGTATGCTGTGGGATGTCAATATATGATCAGAGAGCATGGATATATATATATATATGTACCATGTTTGTCAATATCGGAGAGACTATGTCTTCTTTAAAATCCTCATGACTATATATATAATGGTGGTATACTGATGTCAACACCTTCTCTCTGAGTGATTCATTGATTTTAGATGTGATGTCGTGGCAAAAAATATGTCCACGTCATTGGCACGAGTCATGTTGTGTCCATGCATACACGATCTTAGCGCAGGTCACAATACAGTGCCCGAGCATACGCGATTTTAGCGTAGGTCACATTGTGCCTCTGTTTATTACATCTGATAATATATGTTACTCATCTTTGTGAGTCTAGACAACATTGTGCTGATTGCAATGCTTTCTCTGGTGACTTATATATCACAGATTATACCAATGTGGTGATCAGTCCAGTGCAATATTTTGTCACCGGAATGTACAGGGATTGTGAATGATTGTAATCCAGCCGGAGAATAATCTCAACAGCTTATTCTGTACTAATGAATTCATCGGAGTTATACTTATTTCGACGATTCAAAAACCCGCATGTCATTGTAATGACGACATCTCATATGAATATATAGGGTTTTTATCAGAATGCTTTTATGTGATGTCAACATTTATGAACAATTCACTTGCATCTTAGGATCAAAGGAGTTACGCTTGGAAGGTCTTGCATGATGGTCACCAACAGTTATCAGCTGTTATTCGGTTGCCAAATTCTGCCTTCAACACTGGGACTATATCAACCAGTCTTACAGCGATGCACTTGTCCTTCCCACTCTTATGTACAGCTATAGTGCCAAAGTATATCTGGTGGGATATATATATATATACATTATATAACTATCATCTTCTGATCCAGGAAATGCAATTAAGCATGGTATCAAGTTATATGTTATGTATATAGTTCAGCATTCCAAACTTACTCGAGAATGTAAATGCTGAGCAGGAGTCAACTTATAGTCATTGGGATATAGTTTCCCATCCAAGTTTACACTTTATTAGTGATAGTGGATTTAACGTTGTACAGATTTCAACGTTATTTGTGGATGCAGTGATTTTATCAAAAGCAATCTATCAGAAATCACCAGATCGGAATATGAAATGGATATGTGTGAATCCTATCCACCTTCTTCCCCCCTTGAGGAAGTGTGAATACATAGGCAGTCAGTTGTTTATATACCTTATAGCTTATATTTATAGCTTGCAGTCCTTATAGAAAGCAGCTCATACAGTTTTAGGGTTGCAGCCCTACAGTCCTTGGGTTGTAGCCCTGCAGTTTTTGGGTTGTTGCCCACAGTATTATCATGTCTGTGATGATTTAGCATGATATAATAATGCCAAAAAACGAAGTTTTACGAAATAAAACTGGCATTTTAGAGCATATATAGTTACAGTGACCCTGTTACTCAATACAGTGTTTAGGGTGTTACTTGATATCAGTAACCCTAATACAGGTAAAAATAAGCAGTATAACGTTTTTGCAAAGATTTTTAAGCAAAACTGCATTCAATACCTAAGTGAATGTTAAGTGATTTTCAGAGGGTACGTTACACCCCTGACACACACATTCAAATATTAGGGTGTTACAGGGTGTTACACGTGTTATGTCTTTCAGGGATTGTTATTTGATAGATAAATATCCATTATAGCAAAAAAATCAATCCCGAATTTGCAAAAGATTACACGTATTGTATTTTGACCGATTTTTCGTTACAGCCAATATGTTCACCCCTATATATTACACACCTAATATCTAGGGTGTTACACGAGATATGACCATGGTTGTTGTGATTTTCACATACCTCAATAGGTATTAAAATATTATTTGAAATAAAATGAGGTCGAAATTTCAGTTTTGAAATTTATCGCCAGCATTTTTCACCGATTTTACAGCCTTTTTCAGCCATGTTTCGGATAATATATATATCATATCTCTGTGTGTGTGTGTGTTGCAAGCTACAGAAATATTGCAACATTCTTCACTTTTGCACATGATATTTTTCATGGCACAACAGTGAATATCTCAAAAAATCAACATGTATAGTGAACATGTAATGTGGGTTTTTTCGATTGAAACTCATGGAGGCAAATGCACTCTCTGGTGATATTTAAGATAAATCAACTGTAAATGAATTCACAGTTGTGTCAGATCCTAAGATATATTTGGATGTATACAACGAGTATATCAAGTGATATCTCTGTGTTCAAATACATCTGGACACTGCTAGATGTAATCTGAGCAGTTTTTACACAACACATTGTTTGTGTGTGTGTACGTCCACAACCACCTTTTGTCAATTCATGTATGGTTGCTGATCTGAGTTGGTACATGCATGTGAAGTGATCATCTGTATCAACTGTCAGAATGCAATGTAGATATTGATGTTGCTCCAGCGATAGTAAAAATGGCATGGACAGTGTTCAGCAGTTACCAGCTGCATATTGAACACTGATACTGCCTTCGGGTCTGGAGATATTCTCCATCCAGCCCTACAGCATGTTGTTTTATCCTGTTACCATTACTATCGCCATCACTGACATCCAGCACGCACATGTGTTTGCTGGATGGTATCTATGTATTATGTATTGATACAATACTTGATCATTACACTTGGAGTCAGTGTATTGTCAACATGTATAATGAATGTTAGTGTTTGTGCAGTGTATTGTGCTGATTAGTACTAGTGTGTGTGTTTACTTGCACACACTTTGCAAGATCTTTATGGATATCACAATATCCTAACAACCTATCATGCAGATTGTCAGCATACCACGTACTGATTACATCTAACATGATATATATAGTTTAGGGATTGTTGTAATTCCATGATAATCTCATTACGTGATGAGTTGCTAATAGATTTTACATGAAGCTCAGGTGAGCATTCCTTCAAGTAATCCACCATAGAATGTACATGTTACCTGGAGAGCATCTCGGCTCCACCAGGGCACGACAAACTAATTATGGTGTTGAGATTACTGTCAGGCACCCTTTGCAACATGGATTCGAATATAGACTAGCATTCACTGCAATATGCTTATGCTCTATGTACTACAGCTGTTATCGTGATCAAGCTGTACAGTATAATAAAGTATGTACCATTCACAACATTGCAATCATTCAGCATAAGATGTGTGCATGATATAGAAGTATATGCACTGTGTATTGATGATTGCTGTAAGTGAAATGAGTGTATGTGTGTGTGCTGATCTGCACACACATATTGTGCACAGATCATTGTGCTGCTGATAAGTATAATGCTGATGATCAAAAGTATTTGTGTGGTCATCAGAACATTGGAATCTGCTGCAGTATGATAATAAGGCATTCACAGCAGTATGTATCCACAGCATAGCGATCATGTGCTCTTAGCATTCCTGCATATATACAATCATTCTGCATATGATTTTATCGCGCGTACACATGTGTGCTTCTCACTGCATGTAGACACATTAAAACTGTACGTGCTAAAATCGAGCATTCTTCGCATTTTATGAAATCATGAAAGGTATATATTATGCTGACAGGCCATAAATCATTGCACGCAGTGATTGTAAACAGTGCGTAGAGATGATTTGCAAAAATCGCTGATGTACGTTGTATACAAATGCGAGCGCGCTGCTGATGAAAAGTATGAATTGTCGTCGCCATTCATCAGCATATGATACGAGCGCTGACATGCGTACAAATCAAAATTCTGTCGATGACCACTATGTCATATATTATTCTAGACAATTTTCGAACGTGATTCTTGCAAGCGCGCGCATGCTGCGATCAACTTCTGCAAAATATGTGACCATCGCGCAGTATGCGACCATCGCGCATCAACATATATGAAGCCGTACAAAAAGCAATTCAGCGCAATCATGAAAATTGCGATACTGCGCTGATGATTTTCCGCGCGGAAACGATTTTTGCTGATGATTTATCGCATCTGCGAACATACATATATCCGCGAACCATTTATCGTGTACATTTCATTGCTGCGCCGATATATGCCATATGCACACCTTATCGCGTATATGTGCGATCAGCTGTTTCTGCGAGTACGCTGCGGAAAATCTTCTCGCGCAATTTCTGTGCTGTCGATATGCGAACGTATATTATTCGGGTTGCAGATATTCAATTTATGCGAACGCTGTCGTATGTGCGCCCTCCTGCAAACCTGCGAACAATATTAAATATGCTATGTCTATCACTGCACCCACTTGGGTTCTCGAGTATCGTGCCTTGACGACTTTCAGAATACCACTGATACGGCTGTAGATACAAGCGCCGTGAATATATTATCAATATACAATGAAACACTGCAAAGTTGGACAGCAATGCAAGTGAACGGATGAGCGGGTTTGTGAGTGCAGTCTCTGTAAGAGGATCTGCTGAAGCACAACGCTTCCTCACTTTTATACCTACGTCACCCATCATCTTAGATGGTACCGCCATTGGGTTGTGAACCCGAGACGTAGGTTGAACGACCAACATGGTAATAACGACTAGTTCGTTCATGCTGCACATGCGAGTTCTGCGCATGCTGAAAGCTAAAGATGGTTCTTGGTTTGTTTCCAAGATGTATCTTTGCTTTGCCATCTTCGAGTTCAATCATACGAACTCTCGATGACAGGGATGCCTGATGATATGACATAATCATCCGGCGACATGTACAGTCATCGTCGACCGTACTGACGACTGTCATAAATGTATGACGCGACTCGACCTGTACAGTCATGATCGACCATACTGTCGACTGTCATAATAATATATGACATGACCGACTGTCATAATAATATATGACATGACATGACATGACATGGTATGACATGTATGACAGGTATGACACGTATGATATGTATGACACATATGTCATCGGTCATAACCCCGACACGTCACAACAGCAGCCAACATCAGAAGCATCTCAAGAGTCACCAACGGGATGTAGCATTTGGCGACAGTTCAAATGAGGAAGTAGATCGCTGATTGGAGAAGGCGAAACATCGCGAACCGAGAAGACACAAAACGCCTAGCTGCAGCTGTAGGAAAAGAGCTCTTAAAGAGAATAGAAACGATTTCAAAACATTCTGCAGATAACTCTGAACCTTTCAAAATCATCTTGGCCTTGCGTAAATTTGTATCGAATATATATATTTCCTCGCTGAATTTACAACGACTTTGCAAATCCCCACGCACTAAGCGCCTGTTTGAATCAGTCAGGGACAGTTTGTCTGATACGCGCTCCTCACGTAGCGCATAGCCTGAATTCAGTGCCCCCGAACTCGCAACCCCGCCCGCGCGGCCACACCGGCTAGGCGTAGATCCACACTCGCATAACGGAAGGCGAATCCGCAACACTAAAGGCCGCAGCTCCGCGCAGTTGAGGTAAGCCCGAGACGTCGTGTGCTAAGTGAACGCTTTCCGTGTTTTCTTGCAAGGAACGGACAGTCGTGCAGGGACCCGATATGCACCTAAGGAGTCTGGAGCACCTCTGAATTCACCGCACGACGATAAACAGGCGCGCAAAAGTGTACCCTGAATTCATGCGTGCGTGCGTGCGTTTGCGGTATGTGTGTGTGCCGCAGCTCAGCTTTAGCTTCACTCACTAACGCCGCTGCTGCTTCCTTCTACGTGTCCGCACGAAGACATCGTCTTCGTCGTTTACGACTACTTTTCTTTACCAAGTTCCCGAGGGAATTCTCAGGTGAGGCGCGATAGTTCGCACTCCCGTGAATTCTCACCCTAAGAGTGTTGAGAAGGTGCACGGCGACGCCGAGACGGCCAGCGGCTTTCCGTTTTAAAAACCCGAATTCAGCACAAGCTCGGAAATTCAGCACGCTCGGCTAAGCTCGGCCACTCCAGACGACGTCACCGCTCAACACTTCTGACGACTTTTCAGACTCCCGAGAGTCAACGGCTCCTCTTTCCGGACCCCGCTGTGACCGTTTTCAAGTGTGCATTCACGCGCGCTCCGGCTGTATGACTGCAGAGTGGATTCACCACACTCTATCGCTGCTTGGACACCATGAATTCTCAAACCTTACCCAACTGTGTTCTTTCGCTGTTGTGGCCTGAGCCGACCCCGTGAATTCAGCGCCGACTGCCGCTACCTTCTTTGGGCATCCCCACTCGGGCTGGTTGGCCCAACGCGGGGGCTGAATTCAACCTTTTCAGCCAGCCCGAGCGAGTTGTGAATTTGGTATCTGCTGGCTGCTGGACCTTGGTATCCCTTTTGAAGTCGGGCCCAGCAGCCCGTTTGGCCTTCGTTGCGTGGTTCCCGAGCCGGAGTTGCCCCTTTTCGCCTTCCCCTTCAAGACTCCACTCTGACCCGGCACCTTTTCGTCAGGTTGCCCGTCAGGACCTTTGGGGATGCTCACCAGCCCCGTGCACGTTCGAAACTCCCAGAATAGGGCCTTTTTCACAATTTTGCCCTGTTTCCTGAACCTTTCACCTTCCATTGATTTTGAAACACCTCTCTGAGTTATCTGCAGAATCCCACCCCGTCACTAGCACGGGGCAGCTCTGACGTTCACGCTGGGAATTCACATCGCGCGCCGCGTCAGAGTAGCATGACCCACCAGCGCCGCGTCAACGAGCTGTTTCGTCGCACACGCTGCCGGCGAAGCCCCGCGCCCTGCTTGAGCGCTTGCGTCATATGCATGACCCCTGTCCCCACGTGGCAGCGCTGCGCGTCTCACGTCCTGCGGTGTCCCTGCTTGAAGGGACGGCGCATTTGCCACTCGCGCTGCCTGTCCACGTGGCTGACACACAATAGCTCGTGCCCACTCTGCCGACGTCCCCCGCGACTCCACCAGACGCTCATTTCGGAGCACTTCGCCCTTCACCCCGTGACTTGGGCCATTCAAGATTTTTGACACCCCTGTGGCAGCATTGACGCGCAGCATCAGCAGAGCCGTTCGCGCCGTGCCTCACGACTCACCCTGCTTCCCCTCCCATGCCGGCCTCGTGCAGTGGCCAGCAGCGCATACCACGTCCAGTGGGGCGCAACCACTCCTGAAGATTTCAGGCAGCGCATACCACAGTCCAGTGCAGGGCGCAACCACTCCTGAAGATTTCAGGCTTCGACCGCGTGCAGTGGTCAGATCGCGTGCAGTGGTCAGAACAGCCTTCCTCCTCCCATGCCGGCCTCGTGCAGTGGCCAGCAGCGCATACCACGTCCAGTGGGGCGCAACCACTCCTGAAAATTTCAGGCTTCGACCGCGTGCAGTGGTCAGATCGCGTGCAGTGGTCAGAACAGCCTTCCTCCTCCCATGCCGGCCTCGTGCAGTGGCCAGCAGCGCGTACCACGTCCAGTGGGGCGCAACCACTCCTGAAGATTTCAGGCTTCGACCGCGTGCAGTGGTCAGATCGCGTGCAGTGGTCAGAACAGCCTTCCTCCCCCCATGCCGGCCTCGTGCAGTGGCCAGCAGCGCATACCACGTCCAGTGGGGCGCAACCACTCCTGAAGATTTCAGGCTTCGACCGCGTGCAGTGGTCAGATCGCGTGCAGTGGTCAGAACAGCCTTCCTCCCCCCATGCCGGCCTCGTGCAGTGGCCAGCAGCGCATACCACGTCCAGTGGGGCGCCACCACTCCTGAAAATTTCAGGCTTTGACCGCGTGCAGTGGTCAGATCACGTGCAGTGGTCAGCAACAGCGTGCCACGTCCAGTGGAACGCGACCACTCCTGAACAGGGAAGATATCTTCCTGGGATTGGCCGGCCCGGGGCCGTGTCACGGAGGCCCGGGCCGAAGGCGGGCCGAAAGAAAAGTTGCGGATGGGCCGAGTCGCATTGAGGGGAAAATCGATAAATTTCCAAAATTTTATCGATTTTTGACAAATTGTCATACTTAAAATTAAAATTTTGCGCCTGCGGCGGGCAATTTTGGGTTCGGGCCGAGCGGGCCGAAATGTGGCCGAAGTAAATTCCCGATGCGGGCCGAGTCACCTCCGCGGAAGATATCTACCCTGCTCCTGAACATTTCAGGATCTTAATTGGCGACGGCAGCCAACCCTAACAACCGCATGACAAGTGGGACTGCCGTTCCCCACGCCCCCTGCTTAAGGGGTGAGGTCTGCGTGTGCAGGCGTCAAACCATCAACATGTCCTCCAAACCAAAATCACTACCAGTCGTCACCAAGGCCAACATGTCCGACGGCGATTTCACCGATCTGGCCAATGAGCTCAGTGCCTTCGTCAGCAACCTCGTGTTCGAAAAGAACGCGAACCGCGACGATGAGCTCACGCGCGCCGAGATCAACAAACTCAAGGGCAAGCTGTTCGGCTCCTTGCCCGCAATCTTCAACAGCACGGAGGCCGCCACCCGCGTCATCAGTCGGTTCGTGCTGACGCCAAACAGCGAAAGCAAGACGCTGCCTCAGCTGATTATGGAGGAGACCGAATCGTACCCGCCACAGACTGGATACATGTGCGAGCCCATTACGTTTCCCCGGGAAGACCACTTCCAGGTGCTGACCGGCCAGGACATCGACTGGGACGCCGCATGGCGCGTGCTCTTCTTCCTGCTGAGGCTGAAGTGCGCCGATCTGTCAGCCGAGGCCGCCCAGGACGAGATCAAAAACTTGAAGATGTTGGCTGGCGAGGACCCGAACGCCCTCAGGGACCGCCTGGTGGGGCTCGTGGAGCGAGTCAACTTGCCCCACGATTCCACATCCAAGGTAATCAGCCTGCAGACGGCCGGTCTGTTTATGCTTCAAGCCCTGCCCGAGCACCTCGCGGGCATCGTCCGAGAACGGTTCAGCAAGGCCATGAACGTGACCGACGAGCACACGCTCACCGAGGTGACCGACGTGGCGCAAGACGTGCACACCAAGCTGAAGAGTCTGGAAACGAAGATCATGAAGGCAAACCTCGAGCAGGAGAACCTGATCCAGTACAAGGGGGCATACGCGGAGGGACCCACCAAATCCACCTTGGCCAGCATCCTGATCACCGGCCAGCACAAGCACAACTTCGGAGTGCCGACGCCGCCGCTGATCCCACCGCGCACCTTCACCACCAGGAGCGACAGCACTCGCCCACGCTTGCCAGCCCCGCGGCCCGCAGGCAGCAACTTCGACCCATCCAGCCTCAACCCCGCTGGGCGGAAACTCCTTGGGCAGCTCACGCTCCCGGCTTCAGCATCCTCCTTCAGCACGGAGCCCGCAGCAGCCACGACCCGCACGGTGACCGGCGTGTGCAGCGAGAACCTCGGTGGGCCCACCGACAGCGACTGCACCTTCTGCCACCGACCCTTGAACCTTTTTCATCACGCTACGCTGCCCTGCCACATAAGCGGCAAGACTACCTTGTACGACTCCTGGGTCAACCAGGGTAAGATGCCCGCGGTTTTGCGACACCTGATGAACCAGCTGATCGTAAACTACGACCGCGTCGCCAAGGGCCTAAAACCGCTAACCAAGACGGAGTTCGACCAGCAGTACGGCGGCAAGGATAGCAACCCCCGCTCCACCAACCACGCTGCCCCCACTGGCGACGCCCCCACATGGCACGCCCAGTCCTACGACTACCACAGCGTGCCACCCCCCGCGCGACTGCCCCCAGGGCTGCACGTTCACGCACAGCACACCCACCACGCTTGGCAGCACAGCCCCAGCGATACCCCGCCCAACGACGCAGCATCAGCGGACACCATCGTGCACTTCCACTCGTACGCTGCCATCATGAAGCACGGCAACCCCTTTCTGAGGGGCACACCCGACCCCACCGCCAACGCGACCCCCGCTCCCCACGACGAGGGAGCACCGCAGGCGCCCGATCATCACGAAGACCCCGTCAGCCCCACTCCAACCCACTACTGGTATTCCCCTGCCAGCCCTGCGCCCGACAGCCCCCCTCACTCACCCAGGAGGCCAGGCCCGGACAGCCCTCCATATTCCCCCACCAGCCCTTCATTGTCACCCACCAGCCCCCCATATTCTCCCGACAGCCCAGCCCCTGACGACATCCCTGAACACTACCCCGACCGCTACCCCGAGGATTATCCCAGCAGTCCCAAGAGCCCCTCTCCATCGCCCGACAGCCCCGTCATCACGCGGCATCTGGTCACCCAGGCTCCAGACAGCCCACCACCCTCGCCTCCCCTCGATAACGACGTTGCCGACGCTATGTCGCCACCGACCTTAACGCAAGAACGGCGCGTGGCTTGTGAGAAGACTGCCCTGTCTAACGCCCTACGCCGCCACGTTCCCTCCGGCGACGCCCCCGTGAACACCTTTGATATCGCATACGCAGTCATTCCCTTCGAGTGGGCGGAGTACCCCATGGGGCCCGACGGCAAGCCAATGAGAATTGGCAACACCCGGGTATGCCACTACGACTTGGCCCACGACCAGCACGGACTCCCAACATGCTGCATGTCACACCGCGAGCGCCCCGAAAACTGGCTGCCACCCAGCGGCGTCATCGACCTCGTGAGCAGCGACGACGACCGTGACAGTGATAAGGACGACGACTGCCCGGACATGGAGTCGGGGGATGACAGCGACGAGGACGAAATTCCCCTCGACTACGACACCGAAGGCTACGACGAGAGCACAACCAACGATGACGCATCAGGTCCCCCCACGGCACCCTACCAGGAGGCACTGCATCCCATCCACCACCACTCCTACATGGCCCGCAGCATGGTTAACCACCGACACATCCCTGCGTCATTCCGCCGCATGGGCAGCCCGCCGCCCCCCACACCCGCAGCTCCCGCCGTCGTACGAGGCCGAGAGGAGCACATCCCCGATCAACCCCCCGCCGCCTCCGCGATGGTGCTCATGAAGACCAACGATTGGATTGAGGAGGACCACGACAACCCCCCTCAGAGCCTCTCCGCGGCCCTGTCCACCACCACGGCCAACCACCAGCAAGTACCCCCGGCGGAGCTGCAGCGCCTTACCAGCAAGGCGTTTGAGGAGATGAGCCCGGACATGAACAAGTGGTTCACACGCACGGCTGTGTGTTACACCCTCTGCAACGACGACCCGAAGAAATCCATCCTCGTCATGAGCCAGCGCACGGGGCAGTACCTAACCCTGTCCGTCATGATCGTGGACACCGGCTCAATGCTGTTCGTGATGAACAAGGTGCACCAGGAGACCCTGGGCCTCAAGGTGCACTCCAGCACGGCCACCGTGGACACCAGCATGGGCAGCGGTGGGGCACAGCAGCACCGCCAGTGGGGCACTGGTGAGCTGATGCTCGTCATCGCCCCCGGCACCTCCAACGAGATGGTGCTGGCCGACGTGACCGGCATCAGTCCGTCATCCCCCGTGAGCTTTGACGTCCTACTATCCGTGGACATCCTGCACGCCATGTCCGCTGGGGTGCTGCCCGCCACCCCGGGGCGCGGAGCAGCACTGGCATACCACCCTCACAACCAGCGCGGCGACTTCGAGCACAAGGCCTATCTGCCCCTCAAGGTGTTCAAGGACCACCACGCCGCGCCGAGGCCCGCAGCACAGTTCGGGGGGGGGCAGAGTGGACAGCCCACCTGGACAACATGGCAGCCGTCCGAGCCAGCCCACGCCACCTGATGGACGCTCGCCGCCCAGCCAGCCGTTTCCGGCCAGCCCTGATGACACTCCTCGCCTTCGTCCTCCTGGCCTCTTTCTTCAACCCCACTCAGGCCCACGACGAGGGGTCCAGCAGCAGCGAAGTCTCCTCCTGCAGCGCCACGACACCCCTGCTGATCGTCATCGGAATGGGTGGCGTGGTCGCCTGCGGCGTGGCAGCCTTCTTCAAGTGGCACGAGCTCCAGCAGGCCTGCCCGCCCGCCTGGCCGTTCGCCCACTTCAAGACCGGCCCACCGCTGACCCTGGCCACCCTCGCACCATGGCACGACACCACTCGAGAAACGGCATGCCCTTTCTGCAACAGGGGAGCATGCCAAGGCGTCACCAGACCCCAGGCCTGCCACCTGAGCGGGGGCACTGGACTCTACACACGATGGGTCAGCGACGGCAAGGTCCCCTCCCACCTGATGCCCCTCCTCATGCTCGTCGTCAACACCAGCCGAACCGCCTCCGGCCAGGCACCACTGACGCGCGTGTCCTTCCGCCAACAGTACGGGAACCTCCGCCCCAACGGGGATACCCCTGAAACGCCCAACCCCGCCATCCTGAGCTTACCACTCCCAACTCCCGCCCCTCACCCCACAAACACACCAGCCCCGCAACCCATTTCTCCCCTCCACCACGAACCCTGCCCCAGCGACCGGTGCGACATCTGCCACGAACCCCTAAAACCATGGCACCACCCCACACTGCCCTGCCACATCACCGGCAACACCTCCATGTACGACAAGTGGATCACCCAGCCACCAGTACCCAACAGGGCGGGTAGCCTTCGATGCAAAATGCCCATCGCACTGAGGAAGTTCAGGCACCAGATGATCATCAACCACGACCGCCTCAACCGCAACGAGCCCCCGCTCACGCGCACCGAATACCTGCTGCTTCTCCCAATCCGCGGCCCGCGCCCTCTCCCAGAGCCATCTCCCACCCAAAGCCGCGTACCCCTCAGGCACCACACAACAACAAGTGACACGCCCCCGAGTCACGCCCATACCATCGCCACCGTCACCGACCTTCCCGCCAACCACAATGAAGCCAATGTCAGCGCACCCACAGTATCTCCCACAACAACCCCCCCGATGGCAGCTGTCAGCCCCACCCTCAGCACGACGATTCTGGAGTGGGCCAAGCGCATCTACGCCAACAAAATGGGAACGGCAACAACAACACCGCCAATTCCCACAACAGACGCCCCTGGATGCTCTTGCCTCCTCATGGAAATCGGCTTCCCCGGCTACGTCTGTCCCGCACATCCCACCAACGACGACCCCACAGCCCCACAGCGCCCACCCAAAACAACGCGCTTGCCCACCCCCGGCAGGGAAGCCTGCCCTCCGCGAGCCGAGGCGCGACGGGCCTCGACCCCAAAGTGGGCAACCATGATCGCGTGCGCCATCGTCCTCATGGCCACCCTGCCCGCCGCTACCGCCGCCACGACGATGGAGTCCAACATCGGCCACGCAGGGGTGCCCGACACCCATTCGTCGGTCAGCACCATGAGCCTCACAGCACTGGCCACCACGCTCGGGCTCACAGCAGTCCTCGCAGCCATATTTTGGGCCAGAACACAACGCAAGAATCACAGCCCACACGCTCCTCAACCCTCAACCACCCGCGACGCCACCACAATCCACCACCACCACCATGACGCAACAACCCACCACCACCACCACCACCACGACCACCATCCCAACCACCACAACGAAGAAATCACCACCACCGCCAACCCCCCAGCGACCACAGCACGTGCATCACCACAAATCATCCAATCCTCCAACCCCCACTCATACTTCACAACAAGCAGTCGCCCCCACATTTCCACCTCCTCCACACCCGACAACACCTCCACCACACCTTCCAGCCCTTCCGGGGACGACGCGCTCCCACCCCAAGAAAATCCCGATGCCTCACACCGCCTCCCCGACCATATCCCGCGGGTGCTGCACACACGCCCCAATGGCCGGGAAAACACCCATCCCAATCCACCGGCCACCGCTCCAACCCCCCGCAACTACCGACGCACACCACCCGACTCACCACCAGCGCGCTCGCTGCACAACACCGCACGCAACAGCGATTGTCCATTCTGCGGGATCACCATCAACCGCCCATTCCACCGCTTCCTCCCCGACCGCTGCGCGGTATCAGGAGCGCGAAAAGATCTTGTGCTGCGCGGCTACTCCCCGTGCCGAATCCTGCAGGGAGACACACGTCCAGAAAATGTTGCACTCGTGCGCGACGCCACCGCCCTCATGTACATCAACACCGTCAAAGTTACAAATGGGTTCCGGCCGCTGTCTTTACGGCGTTTCAGGGCAAACGGCTCACAATGGACAGCTACAACGCACACTATGATCGCTCCACCCACCGCCCCAACACGCACCACCGACCACAACTACGCGCGCGGAGTGCCCACCCGCGTGGGCAGCCATTCAACCCCTGCACAAAACTCTCAACAAACGCCCAACAACCAGCCCATTCCCATCGCATCACCCGCCCCTCCCAATGTGCGTTACCGCCCTGCCCCTCAAGCGGTGCAAGCCCCCCGCCGCAGACCCCGATCGTCCACCATTCCACTGCACATCTGGCTAGCAACCGCCATGATGTGCGTTTTCTCCCTCGCAAGCCCCACCACGGCACTGACATCCCCCAACGTCGTCAGCGACACCCCAGCGTCTCCATCCCCCTTCTTCATACTGCCATCAACGTCGGTCGAGCCACAGCCTCTCCTCCCATTGCTGGGGGGGGGAAATAATACGTCACCAAAAACAACAGACACAGACTGGGCAATCTGGACCACTAGACCTTTTTTTTCTCAAATGCTCAAGACGCCCTCAGCAGCAACCACCCGGCACGGCTGCCACCACGCCACAACCGCCCCAACCAACCCCGCAGACAGGTGGAATGACGGGTCACGACTCGCCACCACGCGGCTGGGGCTTGGCGCAGCCCCTCACACACAGACACTCACAGCCGTGGCCAAAACCACAACCCGGTCACCGACACCACGCGCCTTCAACAACGTCATCACAGTGGGGCTGGTCACAACCGCCACCATGTGGGCCAAAGGGTGCGGCACGGAAAGCGTAGTGTGGGCCAGCATGTACACCTTCGCCTCCGTCACGCCCTGCCTATGGGCACCCGGCGCATGGTGCCTGGAACACACCGCTGCCGTCATGATCGCCGCAACAGCAGGGGCGGCCGCTTTGACAACACAGGGAATGGCATCCTGGGCCGTGGGGGTGCTGGTGACCCAATGGTTCGGATCGGCCACAGTACACTACGCGTCAGTCGGCATTCTGCTCCTGGAGGCGACATGGCGGGCAGTGCGGAGGTTCTCCCCGAGCCTCCCCCTGCTGTTATGACTCGTGGAGCGGTCCCTTAGCGCCCGGATGAGGTGGGCACTCATCCAGGCCTGGGGCCCAGTGCCCAAGTCCGCTGGAAGGCGCAACCGGCGGGCTCAGCAACAGGCTAAAGCAGTGCTGCAACTCCTTGCCCGCACCTGGGTACAGCGAGTGTGCGTACGGCTTGGCTGCGCACTAGCCGTCTGGACTACCTTTACGACGGTCCAGACCAACAGCATAGGACACGTGCTCGTGAAGGTGGCGTGTCTGGTGGCAACAGAAGCATGGAGGAGCGTGCCCAACTGGTGCATTACGGCCGCAGCGACCGCCGGGGCGATACACGCGTGGACACAGTTCCGTCTGGCCAACACCAACGCCATCATGCGATTCATCATTCTCAACCCAAAGTGTGAGGACCCCCCCAGCCGCTTCAAACGCGCCAGCAAGCGGAATAAACGGCAAGGCCGAGGGGCGCCATCCTCCCACAATCTACGGCGCAGAGCCGGCCTTAGGAGGGCAAAAAGCCGACGCCACGCCCGCAGGGGCCGCAAGCGACGCAAAAAGCCGCGGCAGCACCACCAGGCGCAGGCATTCTCCACGCAGGCCGGCGAGGTGGACAGCGCCATGCCTCTCGGCCGAGAAGACGACGTCGAGGCACTACACGCCCGTGATGAGGAGCTGGACGTCATCATGGGGCCTCAAGCAGGCTTCCACGGCGAGGGCGCATGGACCGACGAAGAATGGCAGGACCTACGTAGCCTCTTGCGTCGCGAGAAAAGCTTCATGGCCACCACCGCCACCGACCTGCCTGGATACACGGGACAGATCGGCAAATTTGACATCCCCTTCAAAGACGAGTCCGCCTCGCACTACCAGAAGCCCCGGCGATTCTCTCCAGCCGAGCGAAAACTGATCGATGAACACTTCAACAAGCTCCTGGCTGACGGCATCATCGAGAAAGCCCCAAAATACTGCGAAAACACCTGCAACGTCGTCGTGGCCATGAAGAAGGCCCTGGATGGCTCCTGGTCGGACAAGCGCGTGGCGCTAGACCTGCGAGGGATCAACGAATTGTCACTCAGAGATCGCACGCCTCCACGGCTGCCCGAGGACCTGTTTCACGACATCGGCCGAGACCAGTACATGACCAAGCTGGACCTGCGCAGCGGATTTCACCAGATCGTCCTGACCGACGACGCGTCACTCAAGACATGCTTTTGGTGGGCGCGAGACGGCGCCGCTCCCGAACAGTACGTCTACAAGCGCATGCCCTTCGGCAGCGCGAACAGCACCGCCATGTTTGGACGGGTGATCGAGCACGAACTGCGCGGACTCAGCTGCGCCAAGGTGTACTGCGACGACATCCTAGTGACCTCGCCCACCGCCCGCCAGCACTTGGCCGACCTGGAGGCAGTCATGCAGCGCCTAAGCAAAGTGGGACTGCGCGGTCACCCAGGCAAGTCGGTTTTCGCTGCCGGCGGGTGTGAGTTTTTGGGTTTCCTGCTGCGACCCGGCAGGCTGTCGCCTCACCAGGCGAAAGTGGCCGCCCTGCTCGAACTACCCACACCCAAAGACGTCCGAGGCGTCCGGGCCATATTGGGCTTCATGAATTTCTACCGAATCATGGCCGCGCGCATCGGCAAAGAAGACTACTCGTCACTGGCATGGCCACTGAACTGCCTACTGAGAAAAGGCAACGAGAACGTCAAGGATCTTTGGGGCAAGGAGCACGACGACGCGCTGGCCCGGCTCAAGGAGCGGCTCACCGAGCCTGGCGTGGTCATACACGCCTACGACCCAAGCCGGCCACTGTACCTTATGACCGACTGGTCCGGGGTTGGCATCTCTGCCATATTGGGGCAGAAGGACGACGAGGATCGCGACGTCATCATCGCAGCCACCAGCCGCTCCCTCTCCCGGTCGGAAGTGCGCTACAGCAGCTTCTATGGGGAAGCCCTTGCGGCCGTGTACGGCGTGAGATCTTTCCGACACTACCTCCACGGCGTCAAGTTCACCTTGATCACCGACCACAAGCCGCTAACATGGCTGCGCTCCTCGCAATCCCTGACCGGCATGCACCTGCGATGGCAGGTTTCCCTGCAGGAGTTCGAGTACGACATCGTGCACAGGGCCGGGAGCAGCCACACCAACGCTGACGTGCTGTCTCGATACCCGAGAAAGTCGTCCGTGGACCCCACCGGCGCCAGTCTGGACCCCACTGAGGAGGAAGCCGCGCTACCGACAGCAGGTGCTTTCGCCTGCCTCTGCGCGCGACACCCGCGCGTCCTAGAGGAGAGCACGCAGGACGTCGCCCCCATAGCATCGTGGCAATACGAGAGCCATGTGGGCGGGCTGCCAGACGACCCCTGCACAAGCCACGACCTGGTCAGCCACCACTTGGGGGAGCATTGGTCCATGCACATTGACGCCGAGGACCACGATGCCCGCAACGACAACGCGACGACGCTCTGGGAAGAGGCGTGCGGTTGGGTGGAGGCATACCTAAGCAACAGACGGCACACCCCCATTACTCGGGTGCTGTGCGGCGAATGTGCGGACGGGCATGCGACCAGCCTAAACACGCGCCCCCTGCCCCAGCGGACCGTGTCCACCCTGCACGACAAAGGAGCCGTGGTCATCGAGCTCTGCGCAGGCCTGTGTTCGGGTCTGGAGGCCTGGCTCATCGCAGGAGGCAAAGTCACCAAATACGTTTACTGCGACAATAACGCGAAAAGTCGGCAGGTCGCCAAACATCGGTTGGTGCAGCTGCACAACCGATTCCCGCAGCAACTCCCTCTGGAAGCCCTCCACGACGCCTTCACCTCCGTGCCCCAATATCTCAGGCGAATTTCACGAAACGACCTCCTTTCCCTCACCAGCGAGGGTCCGTACATCTTCGCCGTAGTGGGCACAGAATGCCAGGACCTCTCTGCGGCTGGTTCCCTGCAAGGGTTGAAAGGGCGGCACTCGTCAGTTCTGTACGACGTGGTGCGCGTGCTGGGGCAACTGCAACTCCTGGCGGGGCACGACAAGTTCGCGTACATGATCGAGTGCGTGGCGGCGCAGCACAACTTCAACAGCCGCGAGGTCCGCGACGTCATGCATCCCCTCATGTGCTCCATGATTGGCATGCCCATCACCATCGATGCAGCACGCATGGGGGCGCGTGCACACCGCTTGCGGAATTATTGGACGAACATGGCCGGGTACGTAGACGCGCAATCCGTACTGGACACCGTGGAGCGGGACCCATGCCGCCTCGTAAGAGACATCCTGGATCCCGGCCGCACCGAGCAAGACGCCGCAGACGACACCGCCTCCGGCCACTACCCCTGCAACGCGCGCGGAGAGCCCATGAGGGCGTGGCCCACCATGATGTCCTTCCCAGACTCCTACCAGTTCAGGGAGGGCAGAAAGGGCACCGTCTGGGATCACGCCACACAACAGTGGGGGCCGCCCACGCCCGAAGAAAAGGAGCGCGCCATGGGGTTCCAGACCGGAGCCACACAGGCGCCCGGCGTCTCAGCGCGCGAGCGAGGTGAGATGCTGGGCAGAGCCTTCGACGTCCGATGCGTATCCCGCCTTCTGGCCGTGTGCTACCTACTCAACCGAGCGGAGGCTCCGCGGGTGCAAGTCGAGTCCAGACACTCCATCGCCGAGTACGCCACGCCCAAGGTTTCCTCCCTTCACTGCGATGGGGAGGAGAGGCCACCTGAAGAACCCCCGGAAGCCGTCGTGACCCAATGGGCAGCAGCGCTCAGCACCATCAAGAGAATAGCACGATTGGAGGCATCCGAGCTGCGGCAGCTGTACGGGCCTGGCGCCACAGCCTCGCTTGTGCAAGCGGCACACCAGTCCCCACCAGAATGCTGCGGCCAACGACCCCACGACAAGACCGGGCTAGGCGCGGCCCCAAGCGATGGCACCACCACAGCGCACAACCCAACGAACTCCCTCAGCACCCCCATACAGTTCGTACCCGCCAGAAGCCCCGTGCCCTCACTCCACACCGACTCTCAGCACCAATCCCGCTCTCCACGACCCAGCCTCCCCAGCGAAAAGGTGGCCCGAACCCTCAGCGCGGCGGCAGAGGCCCGCGAATCGACAGAACCCTACAACGACGAAGCAATGCTGCGGTGGCTGAAAGGCGAACGCCCCGGCAACCCCGACATCCTCGCGGCTGCCAGCAAACGAGCGCAGCACTACGCGCTCGAAGGAGAATCCCTGATCCGCATCCTGCCCAACGGGGCAAGGCGACCTGTGCCACCAGTGGACCAGCGAGACCGCATCGTGAAGCAAATGCATGAAAGGTGTGGGCACTTCGGGCGCCGCCGCACCGCAGCCATGGTGATAGACGCATTCTACTGGCCCAAGCTGTACGACACCTGCTCCGACGTCGTCAGCAAGTGCGACGCTTGCGCCCGTTACCGCACCACCTTCGACAAGCACGCCCCTCACCTAAACCCCCTGGAAGTCAAGGGCATGTACTACCGGTTCTCCACCGATCTGGCCAAAATGCCCCGCAAAGCCAAGAACAACTATCAGTACGTCATGGTGGTCGTGGAGCACTTCACCAAGTACGTCTGCCTCATCCCACTGCACACCAAGGAACCAGTGGAGACCGCTCAGGCGTTTGCCCTCCACGTCATAGCCAGGTTCGGGTGCCCGGCAGAAGTGGTGACCGACAATGGCGGCGAGTGGGAAAAGGAGTTTGCCCAGCTGCTCAAGGATAATCTGATTGACCACCGCACTACTTCGCAATCCCATCCCCAGAGCAACGGCCTCAGCGAGCGCATCGTCCAGATGACCAAAGCCGCCCTCACCAAGGCGTGCAAGCAGGCCGGATCCATTGACCGGTGGGATTCGTTCCTTCCTTGGATTATGCTGGGATATAACGCCACGCCGCAGGAGTCCACACGCCTCGCACCATATGAGCTCGTATACGCCCAGCGCCCAACGCTACCCCCGGCCATCAAGGAGCGCCTCAGCCAACCTCTGGAGTCCTGCATGGACGTGGACGCCATGGCGGCCAGCTACCTCGAACGCGCCGAGTATGTCAAAAGGGCCACCATCATGGCCGGCAGCAACATCGCCATAGCCCAACACCGCCAGACCGAGCGATACGCGCAAGTGCGCTCAGGAAAGTACCTGCCCAAGCAATTCAACTTCCGCGTGGGCGACTTCGTGTTCCTGAAGCGCAGTGTAAGTCACGGCCTGCAGCTCCACACGCGCGACCCTATACTTCAAATCAAAGAGCTGCCTGACGACGGCACTGCCGTGCTACAAGGCCGATGCGGCAGCACGTGCAACGCGCACTGCTCGCAAATAGCCATCTGCCATTTGCCCGATGTCGACCCCACCATCACCTACAATCTGGACGACAACGAGGACGCGCGCTGTCAAGTGTGCAAAAAGGCTGATCGCCCCGCCAGTATCCTTCTCTGCGACGACTGCAATCAAGGATATCACCTGGGGTGCTTGCAGCCCAAGCTGACTCGAGTCCCCAACGAAGAGTTCTGGTACTGCCCCCGCTGCCTAGGCCTGCTGCCGGACGACGACCTCTCCCCACAGTACCTCACTGCCTACGAAAACAGGGGCAAACAGCTAGACGGAAAGCGCGCATTGAAGGTTATCGACGGTAAGCCTTACGAGGGCACCATACGGTGGCTGGGAGCCGCAGAACGCCCCTACGCACTTAAATGCGAATACGATGACGGGGACTCCGAAACCTTCACGCTGGCGGAACTGCAGCAGTATCTGCTGCCTGACAACGCAACGGCCCCGCAGAAGCAGGCAGTGGCCCAGCCCCAGCTCGCCGCAGAGCAAGCCCTACACACCGCATTGGCAACCATCCCAAAAATCACACCCAGCTCAACCATCCTGCCCACGCCCTTTGACAGCCTTCCCAGCACCTGGGACCTCGGCGACAGACAGAACATGCTGCGCGCCACGGCCACCCTCCTACCTGGTCATTGGGACCCCGCCCACATCACCAAGCTCACCCAGCACATACGCCAACAAGCCCAAGAACTAGTGGACTTCGCCGCTGCCAACCCCAACACGGTCAGACACCGCCACCCGATGACCGACGCGGAATGCCAGCGCACCAGCGCCAAGCAATGGGGAACGCAACTAGTGGTCACCACCCCCTCCGAAATCGAACAGCTGGCAACTCACGTCACCTGGCATCCCGCCGACAAAGTGTGGGACCCCTACGCCGGCACGGGCGCCATCGAAGCAGCCCTGCGTCCCCGCGGCGTGCCCACGCACTCCTCAGACATCAACCCCGCCATGGCCACCAGCACCCCAATGGACGCACTACAACCCGCCAACGTCAGGCGCATGGACAGCTACAACGTCGTGGTCACCAGCCCCGCCTTCAGAGTTTTAGACATCGCCCTGCCGTTACTGACTGTGGGGAGAGAGCTGACATGCGCTCACGTGCCCCTGCATTACGTGTTCGACGCGCACGCGGCCAGACGTAGCTGGCTGTGGGAGCTAGCCGCTGCGCGACGTATGAGCATCTTGCTCTGCAAGCAGAAGGGCCCACTTGGCAGGCGCAACGTGTGGCTCATCATCGCCGACACCGCCACCACGCTGCAGCGTAGACTCAAACCACAAGCCGCGTCGTGCTCCATGTCCTTCTAGCCCAACCCGCAATCTCACCACCACCAAGACACAACCACCGCGACGCGCACCCTCACACTTCCGCACCCACCCCAACATCAGCCCCACAGCCCCTGACAACCTCCCCGAGAAGCCCCAACGCCCACGCTTTCATCTGCCCCAACGCAACATTCCCCTAATAAAAAAATAATAATAATAAAAAAATCCCCAGCCCAAGCCCGCAGCCCGAGTGCCACACCCCAACACCAGCCACGACGACAACAACACGCCCACAGCCACAACCACCCAGCCACTACGCTTCGAGGTCAGCGCGCCTCGGCCGCAGCCGCTCAGCCAGCTCCACACAACCGACCGCAGCAAGCCTAACCTACGCTCCACCACCTCAGCGTCCAGCAGAAGGCTCCCGGCCCAGTACGCCCTCAGCTGGGGGGGGGATATATACAAAAAATTTTCCAACGCCATCAACGACGACAACAACACGCCCACAGCCACAACCGCCCTGCCACTGAACTTCGAGATCAGCGCGCCCCCAGCCGCAGCCGCTCCCCCAACTCCACACGACCAGCCGCAGCCAGCCCACCCCACACTCCGCCACATCAGCTCCCCACCCTGACAACACATCGCACTCTCCCCGTCCCAACCAGCAGAAGGCTCCCTGCCCAGTACGCCCTCAGCTGGGGGGGGGATATATACAAAAATTTTCCCCCGTAACAGCCCGCGCGCCCTAACTCCGCCAACCCTCACACCCGGAACCTCAGCAGCCTGGCCACCCTGACACCCGCCACGACACGGCGCTGTTCATAATCGCGACAGCTGTCACAACTATAGACACGCCCAACCCTGGGGCCGGGAGGGGGCCCCCTCGCAGCCCCGACAAAGGCCTTCCCTCCCCTTTGCGCTCTCAGCTTCGCCACTTCCCTGCCACCTCTCAGACAGTCATTCTCACGCCCGCGCCCAGTTGTCACCATTTTCCCCCACTCCGCAACATCGCTTTTCCCCAAGTGCGCCCGTGTGCCAGTTATACCAGGCGACGTATAATTTATACCAGCCACACCACCACCCCAATTTCACGCTCAGATACCACCAGCAATCCACGTCAGCCCGATGTAAATCTTGCTTCAGCAAACCACCAGGAAAGCAGATGCCAGTACCTACGTCCGAAGGCAAGCCTTCCTGACCGCTACCCTTACAGGAGCAAACCTCACAGGCCCATTCCCTTTCGCGAGTCGAAACTCCGTGAAACCCGCGATCAGTACGGCGCCCCCCAGACGACCCCTTCCTCACAATCAGTCATTCGCCCGATGACGCTTGTCACGCATCTTAGTTATACCCAAAACACGCCAACGCGGTACAGTACGACGCGTCACGACAACAGCACCCTCGCACAGCAGCCACGGGCGCCACCCATGGCGTATCAGCCGTTACATCTACCCAAAACACCCCAGTCAGTTATTCAGCAGCACGACAGCCACGTCACCACGTACGACAACAACGCCAAACTCGAATTACATTCGCTCTGACCCATTTCCTGTTCTACAAAATGCTTTCTCTCTGAACTGCTCCCGCCCGCACGCACGGGGCGACAGTCCACCGGGCGTGGCGCGACACCCGCCGGGCCAGGCCGAGCCCATCCACGGCCTCGTGAAGATCAAGGAATATCGCAGGCACCACAGCGCCTCATCCGCGCCACGTGGATGAAGTCTCCGGCTCGCCGCACCGGATCACCGCTGGCACCCGCAACACCAACGAGTACAAACGCGAAGCACTGCGCCGCGCCCCAAGCGCGGAGGTTCACGGCAACTCGATGTGGACGCACCACATGTGACACCACGTCACAACAGCAGCCAACGTCAGAAGCATCTCAAGAGTCACCAACGGGATGTAGCATTTGGCGACAGTTCAAATGAGGAAGTAGATCGCTGATTGGAGAAGGCGAAACATCGCGAACCGAGAAGACACAAAACGCCTAGCTGCAGCTGTAGGAAAAGAGCTCTTAAAGAGAATAGAAACGATTTCAAAACATTCTGCAGATAACTCTGAACCTTTCAAAATCATCTTGGCCTTGCGTAAATTTGTATCGAATATATATATATTTCCTCGCTGAATTTACAGCGACTTTGCAAATCCCCACGCACTAAGCGCCTGCTTGAATCAGTCAGGGACAGTTTGTCTGATACGCGCTCCTCACGTAGCGCATAGCCTGAATTCAGTGCCCCCGAACTCGCAACCCCGCTCGCGTGGCCACACCGGCTAGGCGTAGATCCACACTCGCATAACGGAAGGCGAATCCGCAACACTAAAGGCCGCAGCTCCGCGCAGTTGAGGTAAGCCCGAGACGTCGTGTGCTAAGTGAACGCTTTCCGTGTTTTCTTATATATACAAAAATTTTCCCCCGTAACAGCCCGCGCGCCCTAACTCCGCCAACCCTCACACCCGGAACCTCAGCAGCCTGGCCACCCTGACACCCGCCACGACACAGCGCTGTTCATAATCGCGACACGCCTCCTCCGCCCCAGACGTCTCGGTAGTCATGTCAACGATCTCACTGTCCGGAGCCCAGATCTTGCGTTTCTTACCCGAGGATCCCTTGGTGGGGGTCCTAGTCTGCCCCTTCAGAATACAATCGCCGTACGCATGCATGATTTTAACAATCAGGTCCCCGCCAAGTATCCTGACGCATTGTAGCGACCGACCAATGCGTTGCGTAGTCGTTGGCGTAGGCGATGTGATTCGTTTGCAACGTGCGGGGAGAGAAGTCGCCATGTTTATTATTTATTCTAACTTCAAAATTTCTACTAGGGCGGAAAGGGAAGGTGGTCAAAAAACCTTCCCTTTCGAAAGAAATAATAAGCCCCGCCCGCCGCAGTTTAAACCCTCGCCTGATTTTAAATCGAGTGTTCCAAGTATTTATTATTGTACAATATATATGTCACATGCGTGGGTATGATGACGATCGCGATCTTGATTGGACTACACCACTGACAGGCTTTCCCCATTCACGACATTCCTTGACATATTTATAGTGCACGCGAGCCTTCGCGAATCAGGTTGCCACAAACTTTTATACCTCGACTGATTCAGTGTGTATAATTACTCATCGTCGACTGCCAGACAAATCTTTGGCCTTTTGCAAAGCCAACCTCTTCGAGTCATATCTCCTGGCATCGCGCCAGTCATTCTGGGCCTCTCGCGTGAACCCTGGGGCCTCCTGAAGCGGGCTTGGTGACATTCCTATGTCATCGGGTATATAATTCTACCGATTTATACCGACTTAAGCAAACTTAAGCAAACTTAAGCAAACTTAAGCAAACTTAAGCAAAAACCTTGTTCTAGTGACGATGGGAGCTTGCTCAGCTCTTTTAGTAGTAACATGTCGACTCGAATTCCCTCAGCTCACTTCGGATTCGACAGTCACATTGCTCAGTCACTTCATGTTCAACAGTCCGATGTCCTGTCTTGTCATGCAGCCCTTGGGCTGCAGCTGCCAATCATACAATAATCTCTGCTCTGATTTCCTAAATAATCATAGATCTGATGATGTGGCAAGAACTGAGGCTCTCCTGGTTTCCCTCCAGTTCTGTTTGGCTGTTTGAATATTAAATGGTTCCCACCATTTCTGGATTGGTTTCCCACCAATTCTCTCAACCTGATCTGCTGTGGTTGCAGATGTTCAAAAAGTCACATTGTTCTGTCAGGCACCCTCGTCATACCTCTCGGTCACACTGGTTATTGTCATCAATGTTGTCACTCGTCACTTTGACACGTCTGTCTCTTGTCTGACTCGCGATACAACCTAGTACAGTACCTATGTGACGCCACGGGTCCGGGCTCCGGGGCCGCGTAGAGAGTGCTAACAGCCCTCTTAACACGCAACTCCCGACCCATCGGCTTGATGCCACCACCCGCCGCGGGTCCGGGGGCGCGTAGAGAGTGCTAACAGTGTGAGATATATGGCTACGACTATATATTGAGTTACGGTCAGAATGCTTTCACTTTCAGTTTGCAAGAGTGTAGATAAAACATAAGTTAGTCTCGGCTTTATGCCGGAAACCCTAAACCTGTGACACCCGTACTGTACGGAGTACTAGTACAGATAACGGGAAGTGACACACGGTGTGTCATATCCAGCAAACAGCCCTCTTAACACGCAACTCCCGACCCACCGGCTTCCACAACAATCCACCACAAGATACCATACCCCCCGCACCATACCCCGACACCCTCATACCATACCCACACACCCCCTCCATACCATACCCACACACCCCCATACCATACGGTGCGCTTGGCAACCATACACGCCGCCGACCATCCGGTACCGCATACGATCACATGGAGCCCCTGCTCGGGCGCGTGTCACTCGGGAGCGTCACATCGCAGCCATCCCCAATCTACGACGCACTACCCAAGCGACCGCTATACACACCACAACCCAAACGGTACCTATGTGACGCCACGGGTCCGGGGCGCGTAGAGAGTGCTAACAGCCCTCTTAACACGCAACTCCCGACCCATCGGCTTGATGCCACTCGCCGCGGGTCCGGGGGCGCGTAGAGAGTGCTAACAGCCCTCTTAACACGCAACTCCCGACCCACCGGCATCTATAAAGTAGGTCCACCCACCCCCCACCTCGGCGCGTGACCGGAGAGCTATCTCCACATCACAGCCGTCCCCTCGACGATCGCAGTGCGCAGCATGACTCAATCGTACACTTTGTCATTTTCAGTTGATATTATTCACTAAGCTATTTATCATATTCCTTTGTTTAGTAATACAATTAAAGTAGTAACACTACATTTGAAATATGATTCATAATGGCACCCTACCTTGATTGCTTGCAATGTTGATAGCATCTTAAATAGTTGGGCAAGCATTTGACAAATTTTAATACCTTCAATCTACAATTGATGTGTTTGAGTGCATCTCATTTCTAATTACATTACATTTTTTAGTACACTCACTTTATTATCAATATGCTATATTCAAAATAAGGCCCATTCATTGTGATTATTTTAAATAACCTAATAATACTACATTTCGGAAATTGTGGTTCCTAATGGTACCCTACCTTCATCGCTTGCGATGTTCCTGGTCTCATAAAAAATTGGACAAACATTTGACAATATGTTGATACCGGTCAATCTACGATTAAGGTGTTTGGGTCTGTTCATTTGTAATTACCAATAATGCATGACACTCGCTTTCCTAAACTTTTGATTTTGTCAACATTATTACTTGCAAAATATAACCTATTCATTGCCCGCATCACATTTTGTGTGGTGATTTGAGATCGATTTCCCCCACTTGTACGTTAACGTACCCCCTATAATAAATTTTCGAGGGACGGTATAAAATTTTCAGTTTGCATTTTAAAATTAAAAATTAATTTTTCTATTCTAGGATTGTCACTTTTCTATTCCGAAATAATATTTTTTTCGCTGATGTATGGCAGGAGATCCTTAGTGAAAGGAAGCTTGTCATTCCTGACAGCCTCTGTCCGTGACCCCTCCCGCAGGAGACCCAACAAAATGCCCACCCATCACAGTACTACGGAGGACACTATGACACGTCCCACACGAACAGGGACACCAACCGTTTGCAGGAGCTATTACTTGGCCCAAAGAACTCACTTTGACGGGTTACCTCCCGAAGCGTTTTGGTCAGGTACTGAGCACCATAGGAGTCAACCAGAGAAGACTGAAGCCACTCCTTAAGAAGCTTTCAAGACTGTGCAGGCATCACACTCGCATTAGGCGGGACGCCTTCCTACATGGTAATGCCAGAATAAAGAACCATGACCTTGTCAGAACTACACCCTATAGTATTTCCGGTGTCACAGAGGGAGAAGCCGCTGAGAGAGCAAATCTGTTATTGTTAACCCCCTTTGAAAGTTCTTCAGTTCAAACCTTGGATACCCCCACTTTGGCACTCCTACCAAAGCCCGCCACCCCTCCACCTCCACACTCCGCACCTTTCACCTCCGCCTTCCCGCCCCTTCACCACCATCCTTCCTCCGCCTCGCTTCCACCTCTTTCTCCCACCACAGACGCCGCCTCGCTCCACCTCCACCTCCTCTGCTGCTTCTCCGCCGGCATGACCTGTTTAGCGCTCAGCGTGGTTTTGCCATGCCGCGGTTTCCTAGGCTGATCTGGCCTAGATGAGCCTTTCGGGGCGCGCTATGAGGACGATGCTATAGCTGGACATATGGAGCTGGACGCTGGAGCTCCCTCTGTCTTTCAGTTGCCTGCTTGCAGGATTATAGAGGACTCATGACTTTGTCATTATCTTCAGCGTAAATGTTTTATTATTAGAGTTCGAGGCTGCGCGTCTAGCTAGCCATGGAGGGCCAGGTGCGCGACGACGCCTTGCGTCGTCGAGAACAACGCCGCGATACAGCAGGCCCCACCGTGGCAGCGTTGCACTCTTCATCGTCCCCTTTGCTAGGGAGATCCTGGGAAGATGAGCTCGAGGACAATTTGACTGAGTGTCTGCCCTGGGAACACCGCGAGACGACGAGCAAGGGAGAGACCATCTACGTTACCACCCTCGCTGCGATCAACGCCCGACCAGTATGAATACTGGTGCTATTCAGTGGAACGGGCTCGTTGGAAAGAGACTTTGCTCGTTGTTTCCCGACATCGACATCAGTGACACTAGATTCTGACCCTGTTTGGCAGCCGACTCACGTGGCGCAGCCATCGAGAATTACTGGAGATACCCTCCAGGATACTTCGACGTAGTATGGGCAACCCCCCTTGTACTCGGTACAACCAGGCTCTCACTACTGGAGGTCCGCCAGACTTCGTGACAGCGGACGCGTGCGTACAACGCACACTAGACATCATCGAGTACCTCCGACCTCGACACTGGTTTGTGGAGAACCCGGTGGGCCGTTACCCTAGCGCTGTGCGTTTTAGGCCAGCAATGAGCCATGTTCCGGCGCACCTCTTACTTGCACGTACTGCATGTATGGGGACCGATACATGAAGCCCGCATGTATCTGGACGAGCTCGCCACCGCCCGAGCCCCTGCTGCAATGCACCGCGGCTACCCCTTGTCCATACCGTCGGGCAACACGCTGTGTTTCCTGTTCCAGCTCATCTACTACGACATCTGTTCCAGAACTTAACTTTTGGAGGTGCCGACTGAGTGCGATTGGCCTACGGCAAGGAGAAGACGAAGACTGAAGACCTGCCTTAGAGATTAGTTTTGCGCGGTCGGGTGGATCTGGGATGAGCGTTGGCAGCGTGCTCCTTGACGAAGCCCTTCTGTCACGCTGATAAGCAGATGAACCTCGAGTGCAGCTATCGAGACCCCTGTACGCTATTATATGTAGAATTCATGCATTAGTCGTGGTTCAGGGGAAAGTTCACTCCTAAAGGGGGGAGAGTTGTGCCGTGGGGCACGACGTAGCTGAGATTCCCATGATAATCATGGGAGCAGTGACTTTCCCCCCTTCCCAGGAGCCCGGCAGCCCTGCCCTTGTGTCACCACTCGATCTGCGGTGTCAGGGTTTAGGCTCCCAGCTCTCAGCTCATAAAACACCGAAGTATTTTATTCGATCCTCTTTTTGACCGTGAAACCCGTGAGCATCACTGCACAGCTTTCTTTGCCTGCGTGCACACACACACACGCATATATATTCTATATATATATATATCACACTTTCTTTCAGGTTATGGGTTACCACTAGCTGGTGGCTACTCACTTTTTTTCGCTATTATTTTGATCCCGCGCAACGCGGTATTCAGTGACGCAACGTTACTCTCCCCGGTCGACACAGTGACGCAACGTTACATCTCGCCGCTATTTCCCCGTACGTGCCGCAACGGCACCGGCTATTATTTCTTTGAGCGCAACGCCCAATCTTCTTCGTGCGCAACGCACGTTTATCTCAACCATTCCCGACTACATCACCCCCGACATGTCAGCCCCCAACGCACCTCTTGGCAGCAGGCTTCGGGCTGCCCGCGCCTCTGGCGGGCGGTCCCCCCATTGTACCCCTGCTTCGAGTCCTGGCGGGAATGAGGCCTCCGACCCCATCATTCGGATGTCCACTTTGCGGAGTCGCCCAACGCCGATTTCTCGGTCTGCGACCTCTGCTGAGTTCCACGCCAACTGCGATGCCTGGGTCTCCACCCCGGTTCGGGCTTCCCAACGAGAAGAGTTCGTGGACAAGCTCGACTTCGCATTCTCCAACGGGGAGGAGTTGTCCAAACTACTTCGTGCCCACGGCTTTAAGCCCAATGTTGGCATTACCCTCGATGGACCCGACGCTGAGTCCGATTTCGCTGTCCTCTTGGCCAATATGTCACATGTTTTTGGCCCTGTATCCTGCGACGAGTTTCTGAAGCTTCTGGATCTGGAGAATGAGTACGACGTCTACCACCTGACCCTGAACGAGCTCATTTACGTCGTCCTCCCGACGGTTCTGCGTGGTACTGCCTTGACTCTCTACGAGGAGTCTTCCCTTGTGCACCCCCATGATGGCCGCTGCGCACTGCAGCGGCTACTTTTTCACGTTGAGGGCATTGGGGACCCCGACCCTCATCGGTTTTGGGTTCGTCTACGCGCCATCTTTATCGACGAGACCGTTGAGCCCGCCCCCCAGCTTGCGGTTTTCTGCGTGCTCGCGGACAACCACCGCAAGCTGCATCCGTCCTACGCCGACAGCAACCTCGTCCAGGACCTATACGCCGTCCTTCGTGCGTCCGCCTCTGCCTCCCCCCACGTCACGCCCCTCTATCTGGTGGTGCTCCGTGAGTCGGGCATGGGCCACCCCTTCACCTACGCCGCCCTCGCCCTTCGCCTCAGCAAAGTCTTCCGCGACGAATTCCCGCTGGCGCGCCTTTCTGAGCCGGTGTCTGGTGGTGGTGGCTCGGCGGCTGCTGGTGGTGCCCGGGGCCATGGTGGCGGGTCTCGTGGCGGGTCCGTTTATTCCTTCGGCTCGCGCCGTAGGGAGAAGCCGGTCGGCGATTGGAAGCCCGTAAAGGGCGTTCGCTACCTCCAGTGGGAAGGCAAGGGAAGCCCCTGCGTTACATGCTTCCGCCTTTGGGCGGTGTCTGACGGGCACTTGGACACTGCGGGCGTCTGCCCTTACTCATGCACTAAGGCATTTGCCCCTGGCCGTGTCCCTCCTGACGCCCCGCCCCCTCCTTCTGCTCCGCCGCCTATGTCTGCATGGCCTCCGTCCGCCGCTCCTGCCGCGCGTGCACTACAGGTGGACCCAGTGCAGCAGGGCGACGCCGCACCGCAAAACCATGCATAGGCATGCACGTTCGTGCCCTCGTGCCCGCTCCCGCTTCGTACGACATGAGCGAGCCCGTCATCGACCTCGATGCTGATGGGGGCTCCGATGCGGCGTGGGTGCCCGCCGCCATGGCTTTGTCTCGGTACATCGACGATGAGGACGACACCGACTGGCCTGCTTTCCGCTCTGGCCCCGTCTACATCCCGCCCTCGGACCTCGACAAATCGGCCGTGACCGATCACGACATTGCACCACCGTCTGGTGGTGCACCCTGATGCAACATCTCGCACTAGCCTAGCCACTAGCCTTGCATCTTGCTTCGGGCTGAAGCCCATGCGCGGTACCGCTCTAGATGGACACTAGAAGGCCCCATTGGGCCCGTAACAATTTGTATTGCTAGGGTTTAGGGTGTGTTTGCTTGCTGTGTCCTTTCCCTGACACCTCACCTCTTCGCGGTGAGGTGGTGTCATGGGAGCAGTGACTTTGCCCCCTGGGGTTCGGCAGCCCTGCCCTTGTGTCACCACTCGATCTGCGGTGTCAGGGTTTAGGCTCCCAGCTCTCAGCTCATAAAACACCTAAGTATTTGATTCGATCATCTTTTTGACTGTGAAACCCGTGAGCATCACTGCACAGCTTTCTTTGCCTGCGTGCATATATATATATATATATAGTGAACATATTTCACACTTTCTTCCAGATAAGGGGTGTCCGAATACCTGAAAATGAGATCAGCGAACTACGGTAAGTCGCGGTCTATAAGAAACTGTATCTACAAGAAACCAGCCGCTAGTTTTCTCTCCAAAAGTTAGAAAACACCGTAAGAAACCACCCGCTAGATTTTCCATGGGAGAGGTCTTGAAAATCCTCCGACTAAGAAAAAACGGACGCTAGATGGATTCATCAACCTACGGTAATCAGTATGTATAGTCCAAACATATAGGGTTTATCAAACATATAGGGTTTATTTAATAGTTATCAGTGTTAATCCACTTCAATAATCGTCCGCCGTACCATGCATGCCACGGGTGGCCGAATTACAAATTCATCATTAGTCTCAAGCTTTGATATGAAGCCAACGAATGTTAAAGCTCAACAAATGTCATGCATATTTCCGATGTACAGTGCCCGCTTATGTGTTATATACATATATGTATGTATACCATCCAGCACTCGACAACTGCATCATACTGCAGCTAGTCTTCAAAAGGCATCTACTGTACCACATTATACATTAACAAAAGGCATCTACTCGACTCGCGAATGCCCGCTACGATCTTTGCCGACAATACATACGGCATTGAGAATTCTTCTCTCTCTTGAAATCCACGTCGGTATTCACACCCTCATTCAGTAGGCCTTTGAGTGCCTTTGCAGTAGCTACTTTTTGTTCGTCCATACTGTATGATATTATAATATATCTCCGTGTAATATGTCCTGCAGCGATAAAATAAAACGCGAGCTGTGTCGACACTGGAGAAAAGCAGCCGCAGAATACAGTATGAAAGGCTCGGCTTGGCAGATAAGAAATCAACGCTGAGTTCCAACCTACCTGCCATCTCATGTCGAGATTAAGAAAAACTCGACGCTACGCGTGACAAATATGGCATCCTCCAATAAGAAATTCACGACGCTAGAGACGAAAATCTGGGACCGTCAGATTAAGCGACCAGCGCTAGCGTAAATTTTACTTTTTCTTATAGACCGCGACTTACTGTATTGGGGGAAATATTAAGGGAATGTGACATCCATCTGAGTGAACAGTTAGGGGAAATAATCAGTGAGCTCAGGGTGGTGAATAAAGAGAGATCACTGAGTTGGTCTCTCAGACTTGGACAGCAGAATGAAATAACTCTTGCTGTCTGGGGTTTTGCTAGATCATATATCTGAATATATATGAGACGATTCCGCAAGATAATAGAGGATAATAGTTCACTCCTGGGAATACCCATGGGACGAACTTCTTCAAGATTCGCTCTCATCACTCATCGCTTAGTTAATTCAGTGATGACGAACGCCAACGCTCCCACAAGACGGTCTCACCTATTCTCTATTTACCACCAAATTTCCCGCCGATTGCATCAACACTCTCCTCCCGACTACAGTCATCCATCCACACTTATCCATCACTTTCACGTTAACACACTTATAGCTTGCACATATATTAGAGCAGCGGACTTCTGAACCCCCACCGTTCAGAGTGCAGTGAGTGTAGGGCACCTAATGAACTTACCTACATGGAACGCAATTCACATAAGAGCGTGTGACCCATTAGGTGCCTGCCTTAGTCGATAGTGTGAGTCTCAACTTGATGATTAAAGTCACACCCACAATGTTAGGACACACGTTCAAACGGCTTCGATAGGCAAGTTGTGGGCGTTTAAACTTGCGGCACCTAGTGTGCACGCACGTTTTACAAGTTTCCGGGCACAAAAGAGATATATCTTGATATCATTCGCCAATATCATTTGAACAATATCATAACTCTGCAAGGTCGCTTGAAAAGTGCCTCATTCTATGTGCTTGCTTTTTGCCTGGCTCAATCCTATAAAAACGATGTTCAAGCAATTCTCCAAGCGCACCCAATAAATAAATTTCCGTACAAAGTGCACCATAAAGTTGCAAACATGTTGTTTGCAACGTGCGCTTCACTGGTGCACGCCTAATCGGTCTTATGAAGCAAAGGACCATACAAATTAATGATGATTGTGATGCCGTGTGACGTTGCCATCGCTAGGTCATTTTTGCAGCCACACGCAAGTCCTCGATAGTCAAATCGTGAAACTCGTAGACATAAGATCTCAACATCCTCTTGCCATCATCCTCGCCTTTGGTATGGTGGCCACTGTACAGTGTCGGGGCAGAGGGCGCCACGTCTACCCTCGTAATAATGCCTTGGTGCCAGAACACACCACCCGTGTTCCCCGAGCCAGCACAGTACGAACCCTGGGGGAACAGGACCACAGTCCCGACAGTCAGTTCTTCTTCCTGGGGCACATCGTCTGGATAAACCAAGTCGAAGGGCTGCACTCGGTTTGTCATGTCACCATCATCAAAGTTCACGGTGAACGTGCCCTCCTCTCGGTTGACGGAGCATATGGCCGCCTTAAAGAACTGCCACTTCAGCCAGTGTGAAAGCACCGGCCTTCCTTCCCAAGCCTGTTTGTTCAGAAGAGCCCCGCTCAGCAATCATCTCAGCTCACTTGCACCACCTTTAAAGATTCAAGCCTTGAAACTAGGCATGTCACGTACTCGCGTATGTAAGTTGCCTGCTGAATGGTATGCCTGCGGTCCCTAATGTGTGCAAGACTAATGACATGCCGGAAGTTCACAGCGAGTAGCGTGCTTGGTCAAGTAGAAAGGGAAAGAGTCACGCACCTCTTGTAGTACGGGGAGCGCTAAACCGACTTGGGACAAGAAAGTTTTCGCGTCATCACATTTGTTTTCCTGTATCAGAGTTTTGTACATGTGTATCTGGAGACCTTTCAACATACTCGGGTCAACCTCGGCAAGCCTGGCGTGCTCCAAGCGCATTTCGGCGAGTTGGGTTGCGAGGCGGGTGAAGGTTTTTTCCATTCCTGTAATGATCTTAACGGCATTTTCCAAGACCATGCCGGCGCTTTCGACATTTTCTCGGTCCAGCAGTCCCTTCGCGACCTGGAGAAGGTCCGTTAATCGAGAAACCTTGAACGAACTGATTTCACTCTTCAAAGGTTGGAGCGGGTAAACGCTCTTTGAGAGAGCCCTGCGTGTAAAAGGACAATTCTGGAAACGGAGTTCGCCAGACTCGTTCAAGGCACTGGTGCGGTCGACAACATATCCCGACGACAGTACCACTGGGTCGTCCATTAACGCGAACGTGAGAGGGTCGGTGAGTCGCTCAGGAACTTCCTCATATCCGGAGATTAACATCTTACGGAAATCCTCCTTATCCAGGGCAGAAGTACTTCGAGATAGCACCTCTTGGGCGATAGACAGCTTCTCCAAGCCCTGAACAGACGCTTCCGTCGTCCACTGCTTTGCGTAGCCTCGTAATACTGAAGGCTCAACTCGATCTCCAAAAAGGGTTTCAACGTGTTCCAAGTTGATTCCAAGGTCCAACAAGGCAAACACATCGTGCTGCAAAGTCTTTGTCGAACTAAGAGGTGATTGCGCTGGACTAGGGGTCTGTTCGTGGAAAATCTCAACTCGACGATCTGTTTCATCTTCCTTGGCGCTTGGTGTGCGCGGCTCGACTTGGATCCGTGGCTCCATTATTGACGTGTTTCTGGACAAGTCACTGGACACTCAGTTGCTCTGGACAACTCCAGTACGGAGAGAGAGAGAGAGAGAGAGAGTTCTACTGCTGCTACAAACTCACGAACTCGCCCAGTGGCGACCGGAAATCAACTGCCCTCTCTTGGATCCTACAGTTGTGATAAGTGACGTAGAGGCGCGATACAGATTGTAGCCTCTAGCAGTCTGCACGAGTAATGAGGTGCGAGTCTTTAAAAGCGAAAGGTTATCCTGTATCTCCTTTTCTCCTCATCGTTTTGTTTCCGGACCTCTGCTCTTTATGATAATGATTGAGGACCAGAGCAAATTACCTTACTTGAACAAAAATCGAATCCCAACGGGTGACACGAACAAATGTTCGATCTGACGATCGCCAAACGATAACGATGACACCGCCAGGTCCGCCAGGCCCGCCTTGCACTGTTTGTATTCTTTGTATAAATCCAAAATATAAACGAATGATGAGACGATCGAACGATCAGATTTTAGATGGCCAACAGGATACAGGCCTAGCGGAGATCTCAAAATTGAGATCGACCAAGCCTACAAGACCTCTGCTCTTTATGTTTTAGGACCGAAGCAAATTACCTACTCTGGCTGAGACCAGAGCCTCGGATTTTTTAAAACTTTTTAAAGGATTTTGCTGGAAACAGCAGCTCAGGCAGTGGGGACCCGCTGCCGACGGTGAAACAACGGATCACTAAACTCGGATATACAAACGATATATACCCGAGATGAGTGACACAGGCTGACCACCGAAGATGGCATACAGGAATGACACTAGACTGTACGAACTAGTCGTAGCGTCAATTCCAGCACACCACCTCATCTGAGGTGGACCAGCTAGTGACACTCACCACCCTAGCTACTAGAGTTTATAGATAAATGTCAAGATGTTAAACTCTAGGAAGCTAGTCAAAGTCACAGGTGGCAAGATGAATGTACAGGCTAGCAAAATAATACTGCTAAGCCTCGGAAACTGCTAGTACCAATTTTGGTCTGCTAAGATTAATGCTCTGCCAGCTAGTGGTGGGTGAACCCACAATCCTCGCCTATCTGCATGTGATGGAGAATGTAAAAAATAAGTCTGCCTGTCGGTTTAGCTATCTCTGCTGCGAACTGAAAAGGTCTCTTGCCTGTAAGTTGTTCGTCTTAATTGTGAAAAGCTGCCCGCAAGTGGTGAGACATAAAACAACATCCTTCAGTCCAAAACTACAGCAAGTGGTGGAGAATGCAAGTGGGAGCACCGCCTGTCTGTTTAAAGAATTCAATAGTAAGCACCACCAGAATCGTAACCAGCATCTTCCTCATAATAAGAATCTTCATCATAAAATTCTGCACCACCCATGTCGTCGGAATCGTGGGCTCCTGCCTCCCAGGCAGCCCACTCCTCTGCGGTGTAGACATCCTCATCGTCCATAGTAGGCTCACCCTCAAAAGAAACTGTGCCCACATGAAACTCGCTCTGCGGTAAAAACTCTTCCCCAAGTGGGGCCTCGAAACTTCCGCCATAAGAATCCCGCTGAAAACCTGTGTCCAGCTCGGAATCCCGTTCCAATCGATCGGACGAAAAATGCGGAGCGGCCAAGTGGCCATCTTGCTCCCCTTCCTCCTCACAACTGTCGCTGGAATCATCGAAATACCCAAGTGGGTACTCCGATTCATCCTCATCCTCACTAGGCAAATACTCCTCATAACTGCGAATAACCCCAGAGCCCATATAGGGAGGCACAATGGGAGGTGCATGGACATAGTGAACTTCGGTTACCACAGGAGGGGCCTGTGGCACCATCTCGCTTGCCCCAGTGGCACTAGGCAAGGGTCTTGTGGTGGAAATCTGAGTGGAAACTGATTGGTACGCCAAAATAGCCGGCGCATCGCCCACTCCTACTTCGCAAAATCTTCCGCTCGAAATTCCAGAAACAACGGTCTTGGCCGAGACACCACCAACTTGTGGCTCACCAGCCACCAAGATGTTCAAAACTATCGGAAAATTCTCGGTCGAAACTGCTGAAATCTGAGCCGCCTCACGGAAATGCGAAATAGCTAAATGCATGGAAGTGCACAAAGAGATGAGCTGTGATCTTTTGAGAGTCGAGACTCTCGCAAATCCAGAGTCAACCGATTCCAAAAGAGCTAGGAGCTCTATACTCGAAGAAATCTGCTGCGAATCCATCAAAGAAACTGAGATCCAACAATGAAATAACGGAACAAAAATCGTAGGAGTCCACCTCGTCGAAATCACCCAAAGCCGTAAGTAGCCGCCTCCAGAAAATACGTAGAATCTGTTCTAAAGCGTCCCACAAGGCGTGGAGACGCTCAACCGAAAGATAGGGCGGAAATAAAATAAAATTCTACGCTGAAATTCAGTTCACGCAAGCGTGAGAAGGACCATAACCTGCTGGAAACAGCAGCTCGGGCAGTGGGGACCCGCTGCCGACGGTGAAACAACGGATCACTAAACTCGGATATACAAACGATATATACCCGAGATGAGTGACACAGGCTGACCACCGAAGATGACATACAGGAATGACACTAGACTGTACGAACTAGTCGTAGCGTCAATTCCAGCAGATTTTTTTATTTTTCTGTACTAGACCGGAGGCTCTGGTACTTTTCGCGTGAGGCCAAAGTGAAGGTTCTCCGAATGCTTTAAAAACTTTACAGTGCCGAGAATGTGTTTAGACAAGCAGAAGTTCTGCTTGGAGCGGGGTCAAAAAGTCATTAGGCTCTTCAGAAACACCGGTAATATGATTTTTACAGTAACACTGACAGACAGCAAAACTGTAAATCTTACAAAGTGCATAACTTTTCAATGGATCCTCTATTTTCGATCATCTAACCATCATTCCAAACTGGATTTTCACCCCCATCTCGAGTATGCACATGGTTACCTTAAATTTCATCTCTAGGCGTATGCAATATCTCGCCTCCCTAGTCGAGTCAAACACTCCCACTTTCGGAATCAACTATGCTACGCTATTATGTTGCCACGTATATCCATTTCACCCAAGATGTCGATATATACAATTATATAGATATTGATGATGTTCACTTCAACGAGTTACATACTTTTTCTAGCCTTCTTACTTTGGCTACGCGCCGTGATCGGTACTATCGGCTCCGTCTTTCTCCTTTTCTTTGAAGTCGTACGGTCCCTTGCCCTGCAAATGTCGCACTTGCTATTGCAATTCGCCTTTCCGACGTTCGCATCTCCAAAATATATCGCTATCTTATTGTGGCGGCATGTCTTTTCTCGTCACAATATTCCTTCATGATTTTCAAGCGTTCATGACCCACATCTTGCGTTTGTGCGTTAGTAAGCGGGACGAAGCAAGCTTATTAAAATCTTGTGCCGAGTATAGCAACAAACATGTGCTATCATTTCCATCTCTACCCGCTCGTCCGATCTCTTGAACGTACCCATCAAGTGAATGCGCCATAGAGTGATGCACAATCCACCGCACATCCGCTTTATCAATTCCCATCCCGAAAGCCGTTGTCGCCACCACTACCTTGGTCGCCCCTTGCATGCACCTCGTGTACACTTCGGACCGCTCGAAATCTTGCAGATCTCCATGAAAATGTCCAGCTAGAATTTGTTGTGTCGTGAGCCAAGTTGCTAATTTCTCACATTGCTCCTTTGTGCTACAGTACACTATACCCGATGTTCCCATCCCATCTCTTTCACTTTGTTCGATGATGAAACTACGAACTTGTGCCCACGATTCCGATACCCCTGCCTCGCCCTCGTTTACGACGACCATCCCTTCTTTCTTTTCAACGATTGAAATATTCAAGTTCGTTCTCCTACTAGAGCCTATGAACTTGTCAGCCTGGTGTAATTTCAACGTTTTAATGATATCTTTTGTCGTCTTTTTTTAGGCCGTGCCGGTGAACGCACTGAAGGGAACACCTCTATATGTATCTCGAAGCTCTCCTAGGCGGCCATACTCCGGGCGAAAATCATGCCCCCATTGACTGATACAATGAGCCTCATCAATAACAAATCTAGCCAAGTGGCCTGACCCATGTAGACCACTTAATACCGCCCGCAGCTCGGTGTCCGTCATCAATGACTCCGGTGTGACATACAAATTTCTAATCGTTTGCTCCTTCAAAGCATGTAAAATCGCCCTCTTCTCATTACTCGAGCAACCGCCTGTGAACATAACGGTCGGCACTTCCTTTTCTATTAAACTACGCACTTGATCCTCCATCATATGGGCACTCGGTTTAGGTCCTAAGTATACTAAAAACCGAAGGGTAGGTACTAAGACCGTCAAGAGGACGGCTAAAAGAATTCCCGCAACACCGGTCCTTGTGGGAGGACCCAACGCCGTTTCGGTCCTCCCACAAGGACTGTCGGGCAGTAGCCAATACTTGTTGCAATATTCGTGCAGCTGAACTGTGATAAGTGACCACTGCAGCCAGAGGGTGCTCAGCACACTGGTTTGACTTGGCTTATTGTGGCTGGGTGTCTGAGCCCTGTTGGTTGTGGAGAGCTTGGGGATTCACTTCGCATCCCCGTCAGGGACTGTGCTGGGGACTCTTTGTTCACTTTGACTCTGGACCGCCAGTGCCTGCCATGCTCTTCATACGCGTTTCACCCTACTTCATAGTCAGAACGGTGTGAATCCAGGGGGCACTCTGTGCACTGGCATAACCCAGCCTGAATTCAGTCTTCATTCTACTTGTGAACGAGGTGTACGCGTGGAGAGGGCATACCTCTTTTTGTCTTACTTGTCACATATTGGCTTAGCACTTGACCACGGACGGGAGAGACAGAGTTGAGCGCATCCGTTGTCCAGTCCGCAGAACGGGAGGCACGGCGATTGGCCCGGGAGAAGAGTGCCCAGAGGCGGATCAGCAGCTTTATGAGCACAGAGGGGTCGGCACCAAAGACCCGTCCCCCAGCACCACCAGCAGCAGCAGCAGCAGCAAACGTATCAGCAACAGTACCCCCAGTCAACAGCCTTCTGTTCGCGTTCGAGAGCTTAGAGGATATGGATCGTCCTGATAGAGACACTGGTGGCCCTGACAAAATCGATCCAAAACTCAGTTACACTGGTGGCAAGAATGAGGACAGAGCGGCATTCGTCAGACGTTTTGTGGAGCTGGTGGGAAGGGTGCAGCGAGCCCATGAGTCAAAGATACGCAGACAGATGAGATCAGCAGCTTTCCAGGGCCTTTCCGCAGAACAGAAGCAGGCTCTCCGAGATTCTCAGCCAGACTACAGATCGATATGTGATCTTCTTCCCTCTTTCTTGGCAGGAGAGGACCATGCCACTTCAACCGCTTACGAGTGGTGGTGCGCTGCGTATTTAAAGGATGGCATATGGCCTCCAACGCATTTCGTATCCTGAAGGACATCTCTAAGAGGGACTCTTTTCAGGGCTCTGTGCGGTGTGCACTACCCCCCTTTCACGAGATGAAGGCAGGGGAGACATGGGCACTTGGGCAGTCTGCAGAGAGTTTCAGGATGGTGACGCTGCTGGTGATGAGTCTGAGGATTGGCTAAATGTCGGGACCTCGACCAAGGACCTTACATGCGTAGATGGCACTGAAGGTTCTCACTATTGCTGGGCGCTGCGGGCTTTCGTCGCAGAACTTGAGGCCAAGTTTCTGATGAAGGGTACCAAGGAGAAGGAGGACCTGCTGATGGCCAAGTCTCAGACCTTTGAGCAAGATGGCCTTGCGTACGTGAAGAGCTGCAGACGCAGGGAGTCCGCGCTGAACGCTGGCAAGAAGGTAGAGGACATCATCACCAGGCAGAACATCGAGGAATGCGTCAAGAGGCTGCGCATCAAGGAGTACAAGGAGCGCGTCTCGGAACAACTACGAGTCAGTTACCCCGCCCCCAGTAAGATCATGTGGGAGGACCTGGAGGTCATCGTGGAGGTGCAGAACAAGCTGAAGAATGACGCAGAAGCTTGGACACTGACTCTTCAGCAGGAGCTCACGCGCAGGTCAAGCTGTGTCTACTCTTGCTATGAGGCCAGGCAGCTGGGACTTGACCTTCTCGAGCTGGTGGCCGCCATGCGACGCTCTGGTGCGGCCAGAAAGTCTGATGACAAGCGTAAAGACTTCAAGAAGAAGGAGCCGTCTGTAGACTCTGTACCCACTGGTGATGACGCGAACAAGAAGCCGCCACGAGAGGTCAACAACGCTGAGAGGGCCAAGTCCACCTACAGCAAAGTCCCGCCCCCTGACGCCACCAAGGACACGCAGTGCAAGTACTGCTTCACGCGTATGTGGCACACTTCTCGCTAAGCCGTCTGAGCGTGCCACCTAGTCCGAGCCGCGGACCCAAAAATAATTTTCAAAAATACGATTTTGTTACTAACTGTGCTCGCAGGATGCATTAACGACACCACAGAGAACACACTAACGGCACCATGGTGGACGACACAACGGCCACATACAGATTCGGCCCGCCCACGCCCCACATGTCACATTGCTGACGCGCACCCTACGCAAGCTAACGGTTTTTTGTACCTGCAGGGTGAAAATACGCTCCAAAACACGTTCGTACCACACTCGAAAACAACCCTCCAGCACACCAAACTCGTTTTCGCAAGAAATATGGCCAAAACCGCTAACAGACCCAGACTGACGTGCGCAGGCTCGTCCAAATCGACCCAAAAAACCACCGCGAGCGAGCAGCATCACCAACCACAAGGAGAAGCAACAGCTGGCCTGCCAGTGATCGAAAACATGCCAGAGTACGACCAGTGCCCTGACGGCTCGGACTCAGACTCTGAGCCGCGCCACTCTCCAAAAATAACATCTGTCGAACTTGGCCTGTCGGAATCCTCCGACTCCGAGCTAGAGTACGCCACTCCGGAAGCCGACCGGGCAACCGGTATGGCAGGCATACAACACGAAAAGGACGTTCCATCGGAACGTGCTGACGAAACACACGCAGAACGAAGACATCCCACCCAAGCGACAGAAGACCAGGAAGGTACACTTCGCGGGAAGTGCGATCCCGCAAAAACATAAAACAAACAAAACACAAGAAGACGGGCTACCCGGCACTGCCGGCCCCCGCGCCAGGAACCCCGAGGGGACAGAACCTGGTAACAAAACACAAGTCCCGCAGGAGGAGCTGCGAAGGGCGCTGGACAGGCCCATCGACTACAGAAAAGTCGACGGAGCCCCAGCAGACAACATCCCGAGCCTCCTTGAACACACCACATCGAAGAGCACGGAGACCCCGCTGGAAAAGGTGTCTAGAATCTACCAGCGCCGTCCTAAGGCCACGGAAAACCCAGAGGCCAGAATCTACCACACTGCCACCAAGTGGCACACTGACCGCAGGGAGGTTCTGGTGGCTGAGGACCCTCCCGCGCATGCCTTTAAACTGGGAGTGCCCGTGGTACGTGGGGAGAGACTCTCTCTCACCCACGTACGATCAGTCACGGGCAGCAGCCTGGACCCAAGCGACACGGGGCCCACAGGTTTCCCGTATACGGGCACCCCACAACTAAAAATAGTGGACCTGGACGAGAGCATCAAGGAAGTGCTCAAGTACCTGCGGTACCTGAACGCCCTTCTTTTCGACGTGTCCGACTCACCGGAGAACGTAGTGTACGACCTCCGACACACACACATCTGGCTCAACAGTGCGGGCAGGGTCAGGCAGATAGACCTTGCCTTCCAAAACAGACCTCTGGCAGCCTTTGTGCTGTTTAACCCAGTCTTTCGGCTCCCGCTACACGTGGTGCCACAGGCGCATCAAACCTGCACCAGGGAGCAGCCAGTGCTCCCGTGCATCTACATATGGTCCCCCTGGGCGCCGGTAGAGGGGCCGACAGCGGGACGCAGCGTCCTGGTCTACGGGCCACTGCTCAAGGGAAAAACCATAGAGGAAGTCTCGAACATCCTGGCGACCTCCGTCATCGAGAGACAGGAGGCAAGGCACGAGCTGGGGCACCTGGTCGACAGAATCCGAAAAGGTACGGTGAGGGAATCTCCGGAAGACGCGGCCCTCAGGGAGGTGCTGCTACTGGAGGCGGTCTCACCGGCAGCAGCGGAGCTCATCGTGCAACACCCGTACCCCTGGGGTGTGGCTACGACCACTTGCTGGCTACCCAGCAAGGAGGTCAGCGACGAGGTCGCAGCCCGGGAAGTGGCCATCGTGGACAGGAAACAGGTACTGCACGACCATCACCGAGGCCACATCGTGCAGGCCATCGTGGAGCACATCGAAAAACTTACCGCCAACACCACTGCCCTCAAGGACACCGAAAACATCTTTGACTTCCACGTGCCGTCCCGGCAGTGGGCGCCTTCGACGCCTGGGGACCCATCGTCCCTGCTACAGTGGAAGCGCAACGGTGGTGGGTATACAATCAACTACTACGCCATACTTGCGGAGAAGGCGTACGACGCGATCGCCAAGGCGGGAAAGCAGACGGTGAGAGTACTGGCAGGGGTAGACGACTCTGGCCGACGCATCTCCACCTCGATCACAGTTGAGGTGGGGAGGTGGAGCGCCCAAGGTGCGGGCACCAAACAACGTCAAACCCCACGGGCAGCACGCGGCAGGGAGGCGCGTGGAGGGAGAATCGACCAGATAGCCGAGGAGGTGGCCTCCCAGTTCATCAACAAAGTGGGGTCGAAGGCCGACGAGGTCTTCCAGCAGGCCGTGGCCACCAGCAAGCAGCCCACCCCCGAGACCAAGAAGCTGCTCAAAAACATCAACAAGCAACTGGAAAGGTTCAACGAGTCCAAGCCCGTCACACTGGACGAACTCCGTGACTTGCACAAGGAACAAGAGCGCAACGCTGGGGTGCGCCATACAGAGATCACTCAAGAGGTACGGGGCTTCCATAAAACATACCAGGAAACCGGTGGTGCCATGGTGAACACCCTCAAGGCACTCACCGATCGACTGACAGGCGAAGGAAAACACCAGGCACCCGATCATCCGCTTCACTTCACAAAAAGACCGGCACCACAGACCGCGGAGGAGGACGATCAATACCGGGGCATCCCCTACACTGGCAAGAAACCCGACCCCAAGAGGAACCAGCCCCCGCCAAAGAGACCGGCAATCAGCACGGGGGGCCGGGCGATCGACGCTGAGCCACCGGCGAAGCGGAGGGCACAAGGGGGCGCACAGGCAGCAGCACAAGCGGGGGCACAATCTGAGAGCCCCCGACCTGCCCCGCCAGTCACTAGAAAGGTGAGCAATCATACAACCCCCTGCCCTGCTGACCAACTCACATCACAAGCCACCACACCCGGCCAGTGGGATCACACCCCCACGGCACTGACAAATAACATCTGTGCTGCAGAGGACCAAGGAGGCAGCAGGACTACAAGACAGAGTGGCCTAACAGAGCCAGCCACAGGGCCCCATCGCAAGAGAAGAGATATAAAAAGCAGACCCAGTATAGTTAGCCTGAACTTACAAACCATGGTAATATTTATGTTGTCTCTACCTGCCAATGCAACTGCCACTGACAAACACTGTGAATGCATGCACCCAGCATGCATTTCCTGCATTGACCATACCGGGGGACCGAGCATTAACCATACACCGTTCGAATGGAAAATGTCAATTCACTATAATAACTCACAACAAACTAACCAAAAACTGATAGCAACACCCCGACAAACAAAGAGTACACACCACTCTTGGGTTCACCCTGACGACACACCAAACAATTGGAATGATGCTACCTCACAATACCCACACTCCCACGCCAGTGGCAAGCAAAACAAAAAGCACCAAAGGGACAGCAGATGCGGGTACACACCAGTGATTACGAAGGTCCTACCCAAACATTTCAGCCGAAGAAGGGCAACATTACCACCCAACTGGCTAAACCATAATTGTACTAATACAAATAACCCTACAATAACCCTAAGCAAAAAAGATACAAATGACAGTGTACAGCCCAAATTACTGGGAATAAAACTGAAAAACCTCGGGGGAAGACTCAGGGGGGTGGAAGGACTGTATACACAAAATACAAGAGCAAAATTCCAATGGTCGACCACAAACGAATTCCTAAAAATGCTCTACGTTAAATTCGGAAAAACCGGAGAACATACTGAAACCCAGCAAAATTTTTGCACCACCACGGGACAACAAAACAAAAACACAGCCCACCTTGGAAATACCATTAGGGGCGTTACAGCAAGTGATTTGGGGCAATGTAACGCTGTAACCATAAACCCAACAACTGGAATGCATAGACACGAGAAAGGCAGAGCAGCAGCAACCCAATGTGAATACCCCCACCAGTTGACAGTGGCATTACCACCCACCCGACTAACCCATGAATGTCTGAATAACACAAACAACCCTATAATAACCCTAAGCAAAAAAGACACAAATGACCTTACACAGCCCAAACTACTGGGAAGGAAGCCAAAAAACTCTAGGGGACGACTCATGGGGGCGGAAGGGCAATGCACACAAAATATGAGAGCAAAATTCCAAAAGTCGACCACAAGCGAATTCCTGAAAATGCTCTACGTTAAAATCAGAAAAACTGGAAAACATGTTGAAACTCAAAAAAATTTTGGCACAGCCATGGGACAACGAACTGAAAACACAACTCACTCTGGGAATACCCTTAGGGGTGTTACAACATGCGATTTAGGGCAATGTAACGCTGTAACCATAAACCCAAAAAATAGACTACACAGCTGCACGAAGTGCGGAGCAGCAGCAACTCAATGTGAACACCCCCACCGACCAACGGTAACATTACCACCCACCCGACTGATACAGAGCAACCAGGACATTGCCAGGCCCCTGCAGAACGCCTCACTCGCCCTGACCCCAATACTCACCATGCTGTTACTTACCACACTGCCAAGAAGAAAAGCGCCTGGCCGCAAGAAGAAAACAAACAACATTGAACCCAACGGCATAACGCGTAAAAGGAGGAACAGGAGGAAGTGGACCAAGGCGAGAAATGCAACGAAAGGGAGGGCACAACCACCTCCCGGCCAGAAACTGCTCAGAATAATTTACCGAAATGGTAAACCCATGCTCATTAGAACAAGGAAACCCGAATATGCGGTAACTGCAATACCAGAGGGCACCCCAACCAAGAGCAAGTTGCTGATGAGGGGAGTTGAGCAAAGAATGAGGCACAGAGCCAGCCGCTGCAAGCAGAGCATGACAGGTGGGGGAAGCCAGGACCACGCGGGAATGCACCCACACAACACCACCTCAAAAGGGCTGTTCGAAAGAAAGGGCCGACTGAACATGTTCCAAATGCAACATGCCCACACACTGTATGAGAATGACCCAATGCCCCCACTGGTGGTAGCCTCAATGAGGGAAACACTGAAACCAGGGAACACCAAAGAGCCACACACTACGAAGGCACTACAACTACTCGGGAACCTCCAGAGCTTCTGCATACCGGTATGCGATGGCAAGCACTGGAGAGTAGTGCTGGCGGGACCAGACAAAGCAAACGACAAGCTTAAGCTCTGGATATATGACTCCTTGAATGGCAAAACTAAAGCAACCCTACATAACACAAAGAGACTTACAACAGAAATGACCAACTGGGCAGAACACCTCACAAGGAAACTAAGCAGACACGTAACAGTGGAACTAATGAACGTGGGCAACCAAAGCGCACAAGACCACTACAGCTGTGGGGTATGGGCCCTGATGGCCACCAAAGCATGGATGCACTTCCAGGAAACATGCCCAGAGGGACACTGGCCCACCCACTTCAATGAGGCGGTCAGCAAATGGGGAGCCACCAACAGAGCAGCGGTTGATGCCTACAGGAAGTCGATACAACACCCAGTGAAGAAAAGAATAACTGCCGCCGAGGGACAAAAGCAAACGCCAGGGGACAGTCAGCAGATGACAGGGGCCAGGGAACCCACTGATGACCCAAACCCAAACCCGCAAGCCGAGGCACAACCGCCACGAACCCAGGAGGGGGGGCACAGAGAACACACAAAGCAACAGGGGCTATGGAAATGGCTCCATAGACTGACCCCCACGAACCAGACAAGGGACAATGAGCAAACGCTCGGAGAGCAGGGAACGATGGAAACCCACTCGGACGAGGGGGGGGAGGAGACAAGCGATGAACCCACTGCACAATGGGAGAAATTCGAAGACGCGCAACAGGAGGCACCGGAAACAAACCAAGACCCCCGAAAACACCAGCCCCCCCTCACAGAACCAAAAAAGGGGGAAATAGGGGAAGACCGCCTACACATGCTCACATGGAACATAGCGGGACAAAGTGACGCCTGCCTCGACCTAGCAGAGGCAGTCAGGAAAAGACACCAGAACCAACTGGGTCTGCAAGTGATAGTGCTCACGGAAGTGAAGCATGCACACGACAGTGTGATGAGGAAATTCAGAGACCTGCAGTACACTGCAATAGGCACCAAAACAGAGACGAAAGAAGCAGACAATACTGCAGAGCAGCCAGTGAAAGGAGGGGTAGCCATACTACTTTATAGCAGCCCCTACGGCCACGCTCACAACCACCATGTTGTCCCAGCGAGGCACCTGGAGGGGTACCTGCTCCATGTGGTGCTACACCTGCCCGGGGAAGTAATGTACCATGTGCTGGGCATATACAACCCACCGGGAGCGGAGGAGGGGAAAACCAGAGACAAAATACTAAAGTACACAGCCAACCTGTTCCGAAGAACAGCGGAAAAACCGAACGAGCATGTCATTGTTGGAGGAGACCTCAATGCAAGCAACACCAGCACAGGAAAGAGGGTAACTAAAACCGACAGACAATGGAAGAAGCTCGCGGAAGAGTTGAACCTCCATAATGTAGGTCCGACGATTAACACCACGCTGAACTGGGCAGAAAACAGAAACATTGACAGATGGCTAGCACCGAAGGACAAACGGGCCCAATACGAGAGGGGAAGCACCGCACACCTCACTCAACACCACACGAGTGACCATGGGATGGTAAGCCTTACGACCCTTCGGCTGGACAGCATAGACACCCATGAACCATACGTGGACCAGGACCCCCACCCAGGGCAAGTAAAACTGAACACACCCTTGAGCAAAGCCCACAGGGAAACCCTCCAAAGCGTCCTCCTCAGAACACACGACTATGCCAGGACTGCTAAGCTGAAAGACATGACAGAGATAGCCGCCCAATGTAGGGAAGAAGGCAACAGGCAGGTGGCACATGCCACCATAGACAGAGCAGGAGAGGCAGTGCTGAGTATACTCAACAGAGCAAACAATTGCGCGCTGAAGGACGAGGAACTACCAACGGTGATAACTGGAAGAACCTCCACCCATGGGGCAACGGACCTGCTAATGAGCAAAAAGGACAGAAAAGAAAGAGATGCCGCGATACTCAAAATGCGGATGCACAAGAAAACCAAACGACAACTACGAAACCCACACACGGAACACGCAACTCTCCGCCACCTGAAGGAAGGAGAAACAAAAGGCCCGACAAACAGGGACAATGCAGACACAAAGGAATGGGTCTCCTGGCTCACCGAGGAGGCCAAAAAAGAAAGGTCGGCTGCCCACAAAGTGGTCAAACAGCACTGGAAGCGAGCCAAACAAAGGCATAATGACAAAACAGTAAGAGAATACTGGAACAACCAGAAACGATACCACAAAAGGATTTATGCCAAGGCCCAAGAAACAGGCCATGCCCCCACGGCGAATATACAGGCCTTACAGGACAGGGAGGGCAACCTAGCTGTAGGCCACAAGAACATTGCAAACGCACTAGTGGACCACATGGCCCACTCGGCACCATATAGGATGGAACACCGTAGTCTACCCGACCTAGCACCCCCACCATGGGAAGACCCAGCCCACAAGGAGCGACTCATAAAGGCACCAAGACCGGACCCCAAGGGAATGGTCCTCACGATAAGTAGACAGGGCTACAGCAAGGCAGTACACACCCTAAACAACAACAAGGCACCAGGCCCCACCAGAACCCCTAACGAAATTCTCAAGTACATGCCAGAGGACTTCCACGATGCCTTGCATGCGCTCATGCTGGAGATGTGGAACAGCAAACACGTCCCCCTCACCTGGAAGAGAGGGACATTCTGTTTCCACCACAAGAAAGGAGATGTCACCCTACAGCAAAACTATAGGCCCATAGCCCTACTGGAGGGAGTATTCAAACTATACACCTCGCAAATAGCAAACATGCTCTCCACGTTCTGCGAAACACAGGGGATACTAGCCCAGGCACAGGAAGGCTCCAGAGAGAAAAGAAACACACTCAGACAACTCACGAGAGTGACCAACGCAATAGAGGACGCAAATGTCTCCGGACGGGAACTGCATGGCCTGTATGTAGACTTTGAAAATGCATATGGCTCAGTGGACCACAACAAGCTACTACATACAATGCAGTACCTTGGAATACCTGAAGAACTTACACAAGTAGTGCGAGATGGCCTAGGTACACAAAGTCATGACACCATGTCAAGGTACACCAGAGTAGGAGGGGAAACCTCTCACGAAATGGTCCAGGTGCAAAGAGGTCTCCTCCAAGGAGACAGTATGAGCCCCCTCCTCTTCATAATATACCAGGAACCGCTGTTAAGATGGCTGGAGGTGGGGGAGCACGGGTACCAACACAAACACGCAGCCGGGCAGGAAAGACTGGGCCCCCTCAGGACGACAGCAGGGGCGTTCGTCGACGACCTGCTCATACTATGCCCCACGATTTTCCACATGCGAGCCCAGCTACACAAGCTAGAGGCATTCTCACAATGGAGTGAACTCAAAGTTAACCTTACCAAGTCAGCCATAACCGGTATAAAAAATGGAGTTTCCATATCTGAACAACTCCATAAGGACCTCAAAACGGTTGGGGTGGATGGTAAGCTGAGCCACTTCAAAATACTCAAACCGGACGACACATACAAGTACCTAGGAGTACTACTGGCATTCACATGCAGATGGGACAAGGAGAAGGAAGCTGCCAGGGAGGAAATGAACCATAGGATACAAGCACTACTGCGCTCGCCGCTGACGCCAGACAAAAAAGAGTACTCCCTCCACTCTGCAATACTGGGAAAGTTCAGGTATGGACTGCACTTAGGCCTCTACACCGCGGGTGAAATAGATGACTTCAACAAAGTAATAGGTGGGACCACAAAGAACATTCAAGGCCTGCCCCGTAACGGAACACCGAACATTTTCACCACACAGGAAAAGGAAAGGTTCGGATTGGGCATGGTGCCACTCCAGGCGGTCTACGCCCAGGCAATTTGGAGCGGACTGCTAGAGGCCATGCACAGTGAGGAGGACAGAGGAGCCGTACGGGGCCCAGTGTGGAGGCAAATAAACCTGAAGTCAAGACTCAGAATGTCCCATGTCAGCAGGTCCACCAGAGGACTGATAGAATACCACTGCACCACACGCATGAATTGCACAGACCTTGACAAACTCTGGGGGGGGCACCAGACAAAACACAACACACTAAGAAAACTCAATGCCCTACTTAGATACAACATTACGCCCCAAGGAACAGAAGGGATGCTCAAACAACTCCAGACCCCAGTACCAAAGATAATGGAGCAGCTAAAAGGGGCGACCAGAAGGAAGTCCGACAAAGAGATGGAAGGAACCACGAGAAAAACAAAAGCTGGCAAAATGGTGGATGGGGACCTGCCGGCGCCTCCGGACTGGCAAGCGATGTGCACAGACCAAACCGCCAAGCTCACAATACCCAAGGACACGCCGACTGCGATAAATTTCACGACGTGTCTCAAACTATTCACGCATTTCCCGGACCTAGCCTTCCTTACCACCCGAGATGGCCAACACGCGATTAGTCAGGTGAACGTCAGGGAACAATGCACAGATGCAACCCTCAGCGCAGACCGCAGTGCCATAGCAAAAGGCCTGGCACACCTATACCCATACCTTTGCGAAGCCCAGCCGAGGAACATAGCGAAGCCAGGGGACTTCTATGACAGCCTCACAAACAGACGACTGAAGCAACAATACAGGAGCATGCCCAGTGAGGGGCCGCTGGACCCCCACACAATGCGAACCAACCTCCCGCGCCTCAACCCGGAACGGCTACGGGCTAAAATGACGGAATGGGAGGCGAAACTAGTCCCCAGAGAAGAAATTCATAGGCAACTCTCCCTGCACCCGCTTACAAGAATTAACGAGACAGAAACCACCGGTCAAACGAGGGGGGAAGAGCAGGAGGTCTCACAAAACCTCCACGCAGACCTACAAACTAAGTGGATACTGTAGATGAGGTAGACCCCATGGCGGAAAAAATGGAGGCACATAGCTTTGAGAGGGGCCAAACGATAGACAAGCCGAAAGAAATTGTGGCAATGAGGACCCTGCTCATCGACCCAACGGACACCCACTCCCAAGTGACACAGTACAGAACACAGTGGAGGCACCCAGCAGGGGAAGACTCCTACTCGTGGAGTACAAGAGAAACCATAACTGACTTCTTGAAACTAGCTAAGCGAAGGGGCCAAAGTGCGACCACCTTCCCAACCCTGACAAGAAGGCTACGAGCCAGAGGCTCCCAAGTGACCCACCCCAGAGGTCTCAAGGAGATACTGGCCGGAAGGCCTCACCTGGGACAGGCCTGGCCCACACTACATGCGGGAAACCTCACCCTGGACCCGACGGAAACCAACCCGGAGCAGGACATTGCGGACAACAGAGAACACCACTGCCAACTGCGGATGGAAGGAGACCTCGCCCACAGCTACCACAGGAACGGGAAGTACATAGGCACCCTTACAAAGGAGAAGCTTCTCAGGCTACATGAAAGGTACACCCAAGCAGTGGGTACCACACACCACCAAACCCCGCACCAACGCACGCTACGCACTGAGATGTGGGAGGACCATAAAATACAAGTCTCCACATTTGAGGAAGAAGTGGGGCACCTACTTATTAGATACTCAAGCAAAGAAGAAAAGGAGGAAAGGAAAAAGAACCTACAAAACCACTGGACATTTCCCGCCCAGATGCAAAGGGCACTACAACAGGCATTCGGACTTAACACTGAACTATTCGCCTCACCCCTCAATGTCCACCACAACACCACGAATTACTACGCCAAGTATGACAGAGACAAGGTGTTCGGGGCCAGAGGCTCGGCCTGGACTGCAAACTGGATGAAACTGGGGGCCTACCAGTTCAACCCAGAATACACGCCACAGGACCTAAAAAAGGCACTGGACTTTGCCATTGCAGCCACCACCACACAGGACCCGGTATTCGGGGTCGGAATATACCCGACGTATGAAAAAACCCCCTATAGGAAACTATACAACGCACATGCAGGGCACCTAGTGCACGAACTGTTTGAAATACCCCAAGGCAAATTCACATTCCTGCCCCCTGACCACTGGATGGGCGCCACACACCAGCAAGCGAAGCAGTGCAACTGGAACCTCAGGGTACTGATTGTTGCCAACAAAGCGGGGTGGCAGGCCCACTGCGGGGACCCAGATATTGCTGCGGATTGCATAAGAAAGGCACTCACAACTTGCCCGCAGAGCAAGGTCCGCACGACCACAACCGCCAAACAGCCGGCAAGGGAGGCAAACCAGCATGACAAGCACGAACCAAACCAAGAAGGGTACACCCTCGGTACCGACTGTATTGTGGACACAAGACCATGGCAGAGATATGAACTCCCGGAGATTAAGGCGAAGGACATGACGGATGCAATGGGAAGAATGTGCAACACAGGGCCGCACATAAGGAACGACCTCTGCCCCCAGTGCTACAACGTACAGACAGAAATTGAAACCTGGCTGGTGGGAGGACAGCCACCTCCATGTGGAAGACGGACCAGCCAAATGGGAACTCCTCCCCGGAAGCAGGGGAGGAAAATGGGACATACACCCCCCCACAGTGCAACAGGTGATGGAAGCGAACACCTCACACACCAGACTCAGAAGACAGACTGACGCCCAAATGCTATGGGACAAAGTGGCGAGGTCAAAAATTGTCAGATACCCCGCCGACTTCTGGCCCGAGCACGAGCCGGGGGTCCAAGGGAGAAGATGGGAACTAACGAGAGACCGGACAGAGGACCCCAGGAACCTACCCCCGAGTGACACACCAGCCCAACTGACATACCCCCCCCCTCAAAGGGCACACGAAGCGACCTCGTACCTATACACAGACGGCAGCAAGAGAGAAATTGAAACAGAGGAAGGAGGCAAAGAATGGGCCTCAGGAGCTGCGGTATGGGACCCCAGGTCCGGAGAAGGGGAGGCCCACATGATTAGATGGGAAGGTGAGGACCAAGAGGTGAACAGAGCCGAGCTTCTTGCCATACAGAAAGCAGTTACACTCCCGCCGCCACCAAGCGGCGAAGGACTCACCATTTGCACGGACAGTGCCAACTCCATTAGACAACTGGAGAACATGAGAACAAAACCCCACAGCATGGAACACCACCGGCAAAGAGACCTCCTATATGCCATACTGGTCAACATCGAGGCATTGGTAGCAGCGGGGCACACGGTCTCCTTACTGAAAGTCAAGGCACATACAGGAATTGCGGGAAACGAAAAAGCTGACGAAGCAGCCAAGCAAGCCTGCACTACAGGGACCCTCACGGAGGCATGGGATAATGACGAAACAATACAAGTCAAACCCATGGTACCAGATGAAGACTCGGGCAGCAGAGAACTACAAGGAAAGCTCGCGGTCCAGAAATATGTGACCACATTACTCCGTGAACAGCAAGCCCGAGGAAACAGCAGGCTCACGGCAAAAACTACCGAGCTTCAAGGAGAACCCACAACCTGGACCCACCAACTGAAAACAAAGCACATTTACAGGTGGGAAGCACACCATGACCAAGCACAGCAAAATGTAGAGGAGCAAGCGATGATACGGGACCCGAAGCCCAACCAGCAGCAACAGGCCGACCAGACCAGAGATGAAGAAGACAGGCAAATAAAAGCCATGATGGAACAAAGGGAGGATGAAGAGATGCTCCTCATACGAGACATGCACGAGCAACAAGACCAAAGGGAGACAGAAGGCAGAACAGGCCCCACCCGGGGAAGCGACCCCAAACCTGCAGAGACACCACCCCAACCCAGTGAGGGGGAAGAAATATTTGAGGAACTCAATGAACTCGTGGAGAGACTCGAGGTAACCCAAAAGCAACACAATGATGAGGAAACCTTTGGGATGCTCAATGAACTCATTGAACAACGGGAAGCACCTAAAGGGGGGTCGGCAAATGAAAGACAAGCTCACCATGACCGGGTCACGGAGGAGTCCAGAGTCCATGCAATGATGAAGGACCCGATGCCCAGAACAAGATGGAAGCAACGAAAGCACGACATGACACACAACAGAACGAAAAATAGGAACGCCCCCCCGGTTCAGGAGAGCAAGGCCACCGACAACTGGCTGAATGAAACAATGGGGCACCTCAAGGGAGACAAGCCACTACACAAAATAGCGAACGGCTTCTGGAAACGAGCCACCTTTGCGGCACGGAAAACAATACTCAAATGCAGACTGAGAATACTGCCAGCACAAGACTATGAGACGGCGAAAAGCTCAGCCGGAGGAAACGGAAAGTGCACCCTGGAAGGATGTCGGCACAAAGGGGTGGATTACGCAAAGGGCTTCCTCATGAGAGTGGGGCACGCCCTAGGTGGATGCGACAACCCACAAATGAGGGGAATGTTCTCGGACAGGGCGGACGCCCACGCAGACGAACTTAAACACATACTTGACCACCATAGGAAAGGAGGATGCAAAGTCCTTGCCTACACCGGAAAAAAGAGAGACCCAGGGGTTAAGCCAAGAGTACTCCCAAACTACATACTCACCAGAGGGCAATGCAGACACGACGGAAAGGACAACCCAGGCAGGAAGGATGGACCCGACACAATACCGAGCTTTGTAGACATAGTCATGATAGAGGGCCTGGAGGACCTAGAAGATGGGTGGGAATGCACACAACAGGAAGCACCAGCAAGAGTCAAAAACCTACACCTCATTGAGGTGGCCCACACCGACGACGAAAAATGGGGACCCAAGCTCTTAGAAAAATACACGAAATATGGACCACTACTACAATTGCTACGTAGACACGGATTCCGTGCCAAACTCCATGTCTTTGCAGTGGGCAGAACAGGCACGGTGTACAAGCACAACCGAGACATACTCGAGCAACTCGGGCTCGACAGAAAAGAAGCCATACAGGCACTGCAAAGGATACACGACCTGACGGTGAACTACGCACACAGCACCTACCAGCTATACAGAAGGCTCAGGCAGGAAAAACAAGAGAAGGAAAAAGATGAGAACCACCCAGTGTGAATTGTCCCATTAAGGCCGCCACTTGTGGCGGTCCGGCCCAGAGTAGGGCCGGGGAAATTAATTTACTCATACGCCCGACGGGCGTGGTTTTTTCTTTTTTCTTTTTTTCTTTTTCGTATGTGGCACACCCCAGATCGCTGCTACACTGGGTGCCGAGACGCGAACGTGCCTCAAGACTTTCACAAGATCAGGAAGAACTCGAAGTACGAGAACGAGGTGAAGAACGCTAAGATGCGCGAGTACAACATCATGCACCGGTTCCCCAAGCATAAGATGGGCATCACTACGGAGGAGTGGCTCAAGCTGCCAGAGGCCAAGCAGCAGCAGGTAGCGGACAGTGCGGAGGTGAAGGACAGGCTCGCTGCGGAGTTGTCATCTTTGCAGGCAGCAGGGCCTGCTGATGGGGGCAAAGGCGCGGAGGCGCAGGCGCGATCAGAGGATGGAGATGACGAAGCTGAGTATGACTCCAACTTCAACGAGCGGGAGGAGTACGCTGTGGACCTAATGAAATTTACTCCCATCGACTTTAGGTATGTGTATGCGCGGCATGCTTTCGGGGGGTGAAAGACCATAAAATTAATTAAAATTTTGGGTACTATTACAAGTACCCGCATGTTTCGCCGCATAACTCCCGCTACACGCTCCGGATGAAGATTCGGAGACCTATGTTGACAAGTTCGCGAGTTGCCCGATCTGCAGTGTCTCGTCAGATTTTCCATCCGGCCTCATCTTGATGCCAAAATTTGCGGTTGAAGTCGCGGGGGTATAGAAAATCTGGGTATTTGCAAAACTAAGCGAAAATTGAAGGCCAAAATTTTGCTACCCAACGGCATTCGACGCCCTCGTGCGCCCAATATACGTGTGTTATAGACCAATGGCGCATAACGCAACTCAGTTTGGGTGCCTGGGACGAAAATATATGAAGGGTAGCATCTCCATATCAAAGGAGGGCATCGAAAAAAAATCCGGCGTTTCGGTACTTGAGATAGTACCGAAACGCGTTTCGGTACTATCTCAAGCAAGTACCACGGTGCAGTAGCCATTGACGCAATCCTCGATCGATGTTCTGCCTGGTGATGATGTCCTCTACCTTCTTGCCAGCGTTCAGCGCGGACTCCCTGCGTCTGCAGCTCTTCACGTACGCAAGGCCATCTTGCTCAAAGGTCTGAGACTTGGCCACCAGCAGGTCCTCCTTCTCCTTAGTACCCTTCATCAGAAACTTGGCCTCAAGTTCTGTGACGAAAGCCCGCAGCGCCCAGCAATAGTGAGAATCTTCAGTGCCATCTACGCCTGTAAGGCCCTTGGTCGAGGTCCCGACATTTAGCCAATCCTCAAACTCCTCACCATCAGCGTCACCATCCTCAAACTCTTTGCAGACTGCCCGTGTCTCCCCTGCCTTCATCTCGTGAAAGGGGGGTAGTGCACACCGCACAGAGCCCTGAAAAGAGTCCCTCTTAGAGATGTCCTACGAAATGCGTTGGAGGCCATAATGCTATCCTTTAGATACGCAGCACACCACCACTCGTGGGCGGTAGAGGTGGCATGGTCCTCTCCTGCCAAGAAAGAGGGAAGAAGATCACATATCGATATGTAGTCTGGCTGAGAATCTCGGAGAGTCTGCTTCTGTTCTGCGGAAAGGCCCTGGAAAGCTGCTGATCTCATCTGTCTGCGTATCTTTGCCTCATGGGCTCGCTGCACCCTTCCCACCAGCTCCACAAAACGTCTGACGAATGTTGCCCTGTCCTCATTCTTGCTACCAGTGTAACTGAGTTTTGGATCGAGTTTGTCAGGGCTATCAGAGTCTCTGTCAGGACGATCCATCTCCTCCGAGCTCTCGAACGCGAACAGAAGGCTGTTGACTGGGGGTACTGCTCCTGATACGTTTGCTGCTGCTGCTGCTGCGACTGCTGGGGGACGGGTCTCTGGTTCCGACCCCTCTGTGCTCATAAAGCTGCTGATCCGCCTCTGGGTACTCTTCTCCCGGGCCAATCGCCGTGCCTCCCGTTCTGCAGACTGGACAGCGGAAGCGCTCAACTCTGCATCCCCCTCCGTGGTCAAGTGCTAAGCCAATATGTGACAAGTAAGACAAAAAGAGGTATGCCCTCTCCACGCGTACAGCTCGTTCACAAATGGAATGAAGACTGAATTCAGGCTGGGTTATGCCAGTGCACAAATTGCCCCTGAATTCACACCGTTCTGACTATGAAGTAGGGTGAAACGCGTATGAAGAGTATGGCAGGCACTGGCGGTCCAGAGTCAAAAGTGAGCAAATAGTCCCCAGCACAGTCCCTGACAGGGATGCGAAGTGAATGCCCAAGCTCTCCACAATCAACAGGACTCAGACACCCAGTCACAGTAAGCCAAGTCAAACCAGTGTGCTGAACACCCTCTGGCTGCAGTGGTAACTTATCGCAGTCCAGCTGCAACACTGCAACAAGTATGTCTTGATACGCTGAATCAGTGGTGAATGCAGAATACTAGCACAGCAGGGCTGAGGCTAAGCCAGTGTGCTGAGCACCCCTGGATTCGCGAAGCCACTGCTCATCAGGAGCACACCAGTTGTCATAAGAGCTCGAGGAAAGGTCACCATGGAAGGAGAAGTACGGTGTCTGTGACGCAGTAATTACGTCTCCTTGGTTTGCCGCGTTGGATATCGCGTTTCCACTGGCAGTTATGGCCAGCCGTGTGGTAGCATGGGTGCATGTTCCGTCGTATTATTTGACAGACACGACAGAGAGCAGAGCAGCTTACTTCAGGCGACTGAGTCAGGCTGGACGCTTACACGTGATTGGACACTTGGAGCATGGACCTCTTGGCCGCAGGTGTATGTGGGTCTTGGTATTTAAGAATCCTTTGGTGAGAGCCAGAATGTTACAAGGTGGTGAAGGCGATGGTATTGGTATGTTCACCTTCAGTTTGGGCAAGTTCATGGCAGATGGTGACACGACTCAGTATGCTGAACAAGCTCATACTTAGGTCTGTGCTACTGCAGGCAGCAGCTACAGATGGGGGATTTTAGAAATTTGGGCTTGTATGTGAGAGCCTGGCACGTGTTTCTAGAACATCAGAATTTTAAAAAAATTTGTAGCTCTACGATCGTGTGTTATGCTGGAACATGCCTGGATTATTACAGACTTGTGTGTACGTTGCAAATATGTCAGATATATACATGCGAGCATCGAGGTCACTCGGGACTATCAGTATTTGTCCCATCATATGCACGCGTTTGCGACAGCTGTAACAAACGCCGGCTTCTCGTGGTACCGAAGCCGGGGTTGTCCAGCTGGTGACAGGCGTGACAGTCGTGACGAGTATGACAGACCTCGCGCGTTATGACTGCTTGAGGGTAGCAGGCTTGGTTAAGAAGATATGGTCATTGTAGGATGACTGTGAAGTGATAAGAAGATATGACAGCTACAATACTGTCACTGACGTGTCAGTCAGAAGATGGGGAGTGGTAACATCATTAAAGCTGGCATAGAATAGTGGCATTCTATTGGTAGATGAAGATTTCAGGGCGGAAGCCTGTTACAAGTTTTTACATATGTGACATTGACTTGAGAATAAGTAGGCTCTGACCGCAGGTCAGGACTAGTGGACTCATTATTGTTTTGCCTTCGCAAGTGCTAGGTGGCTGTTCGCGTGCCAAGTGCTAGATTGCTAAGACAGCTCTGCTCACAGTTTTGTAAAATAATTCGTACTTTTGGTGATTTTGTTAATCTTTTGGTGAATATATTATACTGCTGTTTTCATCTTTTTACAGATGTTAGAAATTTGGGCTTGTATGTGAGAGCCTGGCACGTGTTTCTAGAACATCAGAATTTAAAAGAAATTGTAGCTCTACGATCGTGTGTTATGCTGGAACATGCCTGGATTATTACAGACTTGTGTGTACGTTGCGAATATGTCAGATATATACATGCGAGCATCGAGGTCACTCGGGACTATCAGTATTTGTCCCATCATATGCACGCGTTTGCGACAACTTCCTATAGTAGGCTGGGTGGCCGTCACCAGTAGACGGGAAACACCCGTTAGGTATTTATGTTATCTCTACTTTTATCAATACACTTTCATCGTTCTGACTTCGTAACCCTCAACCCAGGGTTTATATCAACTAGCTAGATATATTACGGCTGACCTATATATCTAACAGGTTTGGCCCCACTTGCGCTTTATTTAGCCACTGCGACACTGCCAACATGATTGGCTAAGCCCAGACGCTTGGGATGGAGTGAGGTGCTCCGCGCGTGGGAGTGCCGGCAGTCACGGGTATGGTCTAAGTTTTGTGGGTTGATTTACGGCACTGGCAAGGTCTTATGGACCGGAAGTATGGCACGGCTGTTAGTGAACTGTAACAGCAACGTGTAAGTATTTGGTGGGTACGAGTGCAGCAATCTGTAGACCAGAAGTGCGTGCTTGAGCTCAATGCTCCTCATATACTCTAGTGCTCTCACGCATCTCATCATGCGTTACCACCATCGAGTTGTGAACTCGAGAGCACTAGGTGAACTTGACGCATCGACCAGACAATATAGCCATTGATGCTCGCATGCTGTTCAGTGCATGCTTGAAGCGAAGACGCGTCTTGACAGACCCTTCAGTTCTTGAAGACTTGTCTTGCTTCGCCATCTCGGTGCCATATACTTGGCCTCTCGATGACAGATGTCACTCACCTTAGGTGGATGACAGACATACTGATTGTACATGTCATAGTCGACCGTACTGACAATACTTGACGACTGTATGTCATTATAACACATGACATGACATGACATGCCATGACATGCCATGACATGACACGACATGACATGACATGACATGACATGACATGACATGACATGACATGAAAGGTATGATACGCATGACATGTATGACACATATGTCGTCGGTTATATCCCTGATAGATCTCCCCTCTTGGAAGTGGTGTGAGCTCAAAATATAGGGTGCATACCTTTTGTATATGTCTTTGGTGTCTTTGTTGTCAAGCTGGCCAGCCTTCTTACACCAGTGAGGCGTCCCTCGAGGTGTTTTAGGATATCGGGGGGGAACAGAGTCCACTTTAAACCCTCACCTTACAGTTCTTAGGATGTAGCCCCCCCTGTCGCATTACGTTTCGTATTTCAGAGTGACGTTGCGTATTGCGTTTCGTATTTCAGAGTGACGCTGCGTTTCGTATTTCAGAGTGACGCTTCAGGGTATCTCTGTCCGAGGTTTACGTTACGGAGAGATTTCGCGCTTGCCGATCGTTTCTTGTTTCCACGGCTTTATAGTGCATCCACCCTTCCTCCCCTCCTGGAACTGCTATGGAGGATCAACGGTCGAATGGAGGTTTGTTTTAATGCAGTCGGAGATTGCGCTGCTTAGAGATATCGGAGGGACTTCAAGTACTCATAGTGTGTCCGCTTTAAATCCTCGCCCAATGCAAAATTCCTTTTTTTTGTCCAGTGTGTTGCGCTATTGCCGAAAGCCAGTTGTCGTCGTGTCGGCAAACCACACTAATGTGAATTCGTTTAGCCATGTGTGTCAAGCACGACTCAGGATCACAACTCCATCTACCTCAGTAATTCTGGCAGTTCAGAATGACTGCCCGTAAGATCCGAATGACAAACCACGGTCCGGCAAAGGCAGTATAGCAGCTTTTATTATCCACAGATATTGTACTCGCATGTTTTGCGTATCTGTGCAAGGGTATGATTTGTACAAGGCTCACTACACCTCAGCAAGGAAGGATCAACTCCCGCTCCTGTCATATCAATTTGATGCAGGGTAAAAACAATGTTTCACATGTGATATTGAATAAAATGAACATCTAATGTGCTCGAAGTTCAGGATTTGCATTGATTAGGGGATGACGCCCCGCAGTTTTAGGGATGTTGCCCTGAAGTTCTTGGGATGCAGCCCTACAGTTCTTGGGATGCAGCCGTGGAGTTTTTGGGATGCAGCCCTGATTATTATTATTCGGTCGGCAATCATTGGCCAAAGTCATCGACTATCAGCTTATTGACTCAGAAGCCACAATGTTATAGAAGCTACGACCTATCGTGACCATATGCGGCAGTTATGCCTTCAGCATACGTAGACAATATGATTATGTGGAACTCATAATCCCACCTAAGTTGCATCATGTTAAATTTATTCCGGTTTTAACAAGTGTTCAGGATTTGATAAGGGGTTGACGCCCCACAGGTCAAAGGTCACTGTCTCGTAAGCCTCGCCTCAGGTGTGCGGCTCGCGAGGAGCAGCGTCCCGGCTTGGCACAGGCATGATGCTTCCTTCACCACAAGGGAGCTGGAAATATGAGAATGCCCAAGATATCCGAAGACAGGAGGGCCCGTTTTTTGTCTCGAGTTGCTGTCTTGATGCGTTACCTCGAGATGGGGCTGCATACGGACACAAACTGTGCAACTATACATTTAAGTCGTGCATTGGTGCATGCCTTCGGTGAATTTTGTCTTGTCATGAACCTGGAAGGAATGACGGGCAGATGGCTGGAGCGGCGGATCTCGCTCACTCGGCTCTGCTGTTATGGAATTCGATGCCTGTATGGCACACCTGGCAATCCTTTGGCTCAGCTGCTTCCCCTCAGACAGTGGCAACAACTTGTGCGCCAGCCTCTCTAGATGTGGGGGGAAACCGTGGATTAACAACGCATCAATCAAACCACATGTTACCAAGGCTAATTCAACGAATCCTTCAGCTCTTGAAATCCGACAATCAGCATCTCAGGTTGTTGACGTCAAAGTAATGATCTTAAGCTTACAATATAGCTTATTCACATTTCAAAAGACCATCATTCTCCTATGCCAGTGCCCTTCAGATAATATGATAGAGCTGGAGAATTATGCATCTATGATTTCTTCATAATGAACTTCATGTGTCAGTAAGTAAAAGACTTCATTTGATGCTTCAATCGGAATGATGTACCGTGTCATCAAACTTTATGCTATACCGAGTGCTATTCCGCCGCGAAGACAGGAGCGGTATCGGCGACAGCGGCAGGGATTCGCTTTGGGTACCTTCTACGGCATCATCCAACTGCCGCCAGGGACCTGGGACCCTGACCCTGACTGGGTGCCCGAGTCACGGCCTTACTCACCGCCACCGTACTCGTCCGAGGACGAGGCACCGAGCTCGGGGGGCTCGACAACTGGCATCGTGGATTCCTTAATTTCGTCTACGCATGATTTACAATCGGCCTCGGAGGCCGACAACTACTGCACCCTGACACTTCTCCGAGCTGGCCGACCGCTTCCGAGTACTTCGAGTGGCTGAGGGTGGCTTAGCCGTGCCTGCCTAGAGATTGGCTCGTGATTAGCTTTCTAGATGTGCAGAGGAGTTCTTTAAATTTGAGCTGTGTTTAGGGTTTTAGCACTGACAATCGTATCTGGCAATTTTGGCTGTGAGCTGGGACCGCCCTGATCAAGAGTACACCCGCCTTCGGGGAGCCAAAGGCCTAAAGCCCCCGCCCGCCCTCCCCCAACGATTTCGGGGCAAACTTTTTTGAAATTCAACACTCTATTACACCTGCCGGTTCCTGAGTTCCTTGAAACCTAATATATATCCACCCTTTATTTATACATATATATATATACTGCTATATATATACCACGTATATAATTATATAGCATATATATGTGTGTGTGTATATATAGTGAGGAGGCATATCAACTTGATATATTTTACACAGAAGTCTAGCGGCAGCCACGGAATTCACAGTCAAAAGATGATGAAATAGAATACTTAGGTGTTTTATTGCAGAAGTTGAGAGACATAAACTGACACCTCGGTTCGAGGGGTGACACGAGTGCAGTGCTACCGAACCCCCTGTGAAAAGGGAGGCAAAAGTCAACGTCTGCATGAAAAATCGGACGTGATTTTGGGAACTGCTGTAAAATCGGCCTATTTTCATCCATAATGAAATTGTCAAAAAGCAAAGATTTTGACCAAGGCATTTTTCCTGCATTTGAATAGCTTATTAATGTCACTATATGAACATATGTGGCATCCCTATCATTAAATTTGAATTTGATATGATATGATGAAAACACGTTAAATACTGTTTTCACTGTATTGTAAAGAATCCAACGCCTTACTCACCTTCATACCTGGAAAGCCATGTCGTCTCAAGGGAAGTATATTTGTGCCAGGAGGCAAGCACAAGAGCCAGAAAAACGGCTAAGTACAAAAAGCAACTACAACTATAAGAGTACTCAGTATGGAGTACAGTAGGACCGATCGGAATGATGTTGATGTGAGGTGCCTAGTCTGTTGTACGGAGTACTCAGTACAGTTGAGTTATGAAGAGAGTTCATGAATGTATAAGAACTCTAAGTGTAACCAGTTTCGCAGATGAGAACTGAACTGAGATAAGAGTAACCCAAAAAGTACGAAACCGTAACCGCTGTATATTTGTATTGAAAGCATACATTGAAAGCATAACTTGAAGTGAATATAGAAAGCATATTCCGGATAGTTGACCGCCGTAGTATCGAAATCATACCTCGTGCGATCGTTTAATAGTTAGAAATAGATATATAAGCCCGAAAGTGTAAAGAAGTGAAGAAACTGGAGTGGTAGCCTCCTACAAAATGGTAATTAGTCCGTTTTCCGCGTCGCTTCCGCAGTTTCTTGCGCAATTCTGATTAAATGCAGCCTTGCCTTGCGCGTTTAGCTAGTCCTTTGTACCTCCTTGAAATCTTGGATGTCTCTGAGACTTGGGTTTGCGTTTCGCGTCGGTGTGGTGCGTTTGATGGTTCCAGGTACCCTTGGAGCCGTATCCGCTTGAAGATCTTCCGCTCAGCGGATTTCTTTTTGACGTGCGCGCGTTTACCCGTTGCCCGGCACACGCACGCATAAACACGCGCGGATTTAGTCCGCAATTTTAATAGGCTTTGCAGGCAGCTGAGACCAAATCGCTCTGGTTTTCCGGCAATTTCGACCATTTGCGGCGGAAGCGCTGCGCAATTTTTTCAAAATTTGCGTAGCTTTTGCTAGAATTCCGTCCGGGTCGGTTTGTGATCTCGCGTAGTTTTGGCCGTTGAGTCTTCTAGTCCCTTCTTGTCCGGAAATGACCGTGCTTCGGTCGGTGTAAGCCGCTTGTGCTCGCGCACCAGTGGTAGATTTCTGGATCGGCGGATGCTGGTTGCAGCGCGTTGCATACAGCACCTCCAATTAAATTGCACAAATAAACGCATAATGTACTCCGATGGTGAAGAATTTGTCGGTCGGTCGGGTCGTCGCGGGCGGAGTCGGGCCGGCGCCACCCCCGGCTCGGCCGGCGGGTTCGGTCAGTCGGGATCTCGCGCTGCGGGCCTGTCGGTCGGCCAGGGCTCTTCGGAGTTCTGGGGGCGCGGCTGGCAGGTCGGACAGCCGGGATTGGCGCTCCGGTGAAGGGGGGTGCGGCGTGCAATCGCGCGCCAATACGGCGGTGGAGCCCCCGGGGCTACACCGGTGTATGCGCCTCTGATGCCCCCTCCAGGGTTTTCGGGTGAGCCCCTTGGGGCCTCACCACCGAGAACCCTCTCACCGGTGAGAGTCAGTGGAGCCGAGCCGGTGTCCGAGCTCGCGTTGAGCTCTACACTCCGGCAAACGGCGCGTCGGGAGCGTGCGTCGTCCGGAGCTCCGGCGCCAGCGGCGAGCGCTAGCTCAGAGTCGGACTCGGACCGCTCTGCTAAGGGTCTGAACCCCTCAGCGGTCCCCTTCTCCCTGCCCCCTGCGTCCAGCAGGAGTGCGGGTGGTAGGCTCGTCCGTCAGGAACCGGTGCCGGAACCAGTAACGCCCACCCTCTCTCCCCTCGTGGGGTATGAGAAAGGGAATCTCACCAGTGCCCCAGGGCGCTTGGAGATTTTCCGACGAGAGGGACCACCTTCAGCACCACATATAGACCCCCCACCCGCTGTATGCTCGACCAGGGTACGAGGGGTTCGGCAGTGCGCTAGTCACGACTCAGCCTCCGGACCCAGCCCCCACGACGAGGTACAGGGTCAGTAGGGACCAGGGAGGAGTGGAGCTGCCCCAAGGGGAGCGACGTCGGTCCGCGCTCGCATTGGCCCTCGGCCATTGGAGCACCTGGGCGCAGGAGTCAGCGCAACGACGCGCCAGGGTCTCCTTGTTAGCTCGTCAGCGCGCAACCGCGCGACTTGCATGGGTCACATGGAAGGCCAGGGCGGACCGGTCGGCGCATCAGCGCGAACTCCGGCACCTGGCATTTCAGACCTGGAGTGTCGTCACCCAGCAAGTCGCCCAACTTCAGGGTCTGTTCGTCAGAGGCAGCCGACGTCGGGCTGAGTCCGCCTTCGTAGCGTGGAGCCAGCAAGTCGTCCGGTCGCAGAGTCTGCGTGCCAAGGATAGTCGACGCCGAGCTGGGGCCGCCTTCATGGCGTGGCACCAGCAAGCGACACTCGCCAGGGAAAGGAGCACCTGGTGGGTTGAAGCCCGGAGACACCGGCTGACCCAGATGGCCGGGAGGTGTCTCCGTGAGTGGCGCCGACTCCCCAGGGCGACCCCAGGTAGCTCGGACTCGTCCCAGGGTACGAGTGCCCGCCTTCCACTAAGGAAGGCGGAAGCCTCACCTGACGTCAGCTCCCTCTCGGATTCCAACCAGGAGTCTTGGTGGCAGGACATCCGTCGACGGAGGCCTGAAACGCCTAGGGAAAGACCACCCACTGTCAGGAGTGATGTGGTTCCAGTTCAAGGACCATGGGCTTTCCGCCGAAGGCACCTATCGTCTGGAGGTCCATCAGAAGTCAGTCTCCGAGTCCGAGGAATTGATGCAGCAAATGCGCGAGGACCCTTACAAATCCCTGGAGAGGTGTAAGTTCTCCGCCTTCGCCATCAACGTCCGCAGATCAGGGGAGATAGTGAGACGAGGAATGAGCCTCCAGGAGGTAATGAGGGCAGTCATGACTGCCGTCAGGGTTAGCGGCAGCACCCGGAAGTCATATAAGGGCCTTAGGAAGTCAGGTAAGGCACCTCTGAGTTCCGTGGGCCCCGGTGGGAGCTGGGCAAACCGGTTTGCTCCCCTCTCGTCCTCATCGGAAGAGGAGCCTTCCGTGGGACCCCCAAATGGCTACTGCCCCGAGCTTGGGTCCCATCACAAGGACCCACGCATAATGCTCGTACCATGCATAATAATTGAATATAGTTACAGAATCACTCGGTAATAAGAAAACCGGAGATTTGGGACCAGCCAGCAATATTCGCCAACTTGGATGCCCATCCCCCCTCCCCCCCCCGCCAGCGCCAGCGTCCTATGAAAATCGTAAGAATAGTGGGTCATGTTTTTTTCAATCAGCCAGCGATTTTCTTAAATTTTCAGTGATAAACCCGTGAAAATGCGACATTTTGAAAAAAATTCCGCCTGCGGCGCACCAATAAGAAATATGGCGCCAGCGCCCATATTTCTTATCACCCCATATTTCATAGCTCAAAAAAGCCAGCCAGCAATATTCACCAAATCGGGTACCCCCCTCCCCCCCAACAAAGCTGGCTACTTTCTTATTGGCGGGTTTTCTTATTACTTAGTGATTACTGTATAGTTTGACCGCTTTCGTCGAGTATTTATGAACCCAATTAATTTATTTTTAAGTGAGAATGCATAGTGATTGCATTTATGTCCTTGGTTGCGGCGGTTACTTTGGATATGTGTTTCCCCTCAAAAATAATTAAAATGGCGGGTCCTTTCACAAGGACCCATTTTTTATTTGCTTGCTCGAAGGTGCTATGAAAATTGCAGGACCTATGTTATCAAGTTCTCGAGCTGCTCTTTCTGCAGTGTCTTGTCAAAACTTTCATCCGAGGTCATCTTGACCCTCAAAATATCGGTTGAAGCAGCAAAAATGACCCAACTTAAAAATTACACTAAATCGACTGCCCAAAATGTCGCCTTTCGTCTTGTATGACTGTGCATATGCACCATGTTATGGTCCATTATTCTGGGTATATAGAGGGCTTAAAAATTACGTTAGTGTGTATATATGAAGACTGCAATGCGGCGATAGCTTGCAGGCGTCATGTGCGCAGTCAATGTCACATCTCCGACATTGTTCCATGCCAAAATTAGCCCATATATTTCCTAATATTTGCCTAGGAAATGGCGGGATATGTGGATTGTGACACCTATAACGGCGTGAAATGGGATGCCACCGGGCACAAACATCCACCGATCATCGGCCATGGTATGTGCCACCAATATTGCATAGCGTCGGCGCCGTGTGCTTCAAAATTCCGTTTGTGAAAAAATCAAGAGCTACATACCTCGTTTTCAAAGATTTGAAAAACTACAACGTTGAACATTTCAGGGTTACTAGCAGTTATGCTACCAATAGACGCACGCCACATCGGATATATGCCAAGCAGCCATAGGATAAGTTAGTTTGGGTCATAAGTAGTCTACCTTATTGGTGGTTGCCTCAAATTATCTCAAGAAGATGCTTTTAAAAAAATCGTGAAAAAGCGGTCCTTGTGAAAGGACCCAACGCAATTTGGGTCCTATGATAAGGACCCCGGGGCAGTAGCCACAAAGCCCAGGAACCAGGTGTCCAGACCGAGCGGCCACAGTCGTATAGTGTCTCGCAGCAGGAAGCCCGGTCGAGCACCCTCGGCCTGCGCCCTGGTCCGACTTCCTCAGATGACAGCTCAAACACGTCGTCGTCCCCGGAGTCCACCGGGCCCAGGAACAGTCAGGACCTGCAAGAGCTGAAGGAAGCCTTGCAGAAGGAGTCTCGAGCCCGGGAAGCAGCGGCCGAAGCTCTCATGGAAAAGCTGTCTCAGCAACTCCAAGAGAGCTAGAAGGCTGCTGAGGAGCGCGGGGTCTCCGAGCAACGCGCGGCCGAGGAGCGTTGGACCGCAGATCGGATAGCTGCTGAGGCTCGGGAGACTGCCAGGCAGTTGGCTGTCGACGAGAGAGTCGCTCAGCAGATAGCTGCTGACGAGCGGCGGGCAGCAGATCGGAGATCGGCTGAGGCCCAGTTAGAGGAAAGGTTGCAAGCAGTCATAGAGCCGCAAGTCCAGAAGCTCACCTTGGTTCAGGCTTCGCCCTTAGGGCCCGCAGAGTCAGACGCTCGAGGGCCCGCAGCGGCAGTAGCAGGCCCGGTTCAGGAGACGCCCATCTCCCGAGAGGGGCATGAGCTGGTAGAGCCGGCCTCCGTCGTCACCTGTGACGTCGGGAACCGGGGCGTATGCAGTCCACTGGAGGGGCCGTACGCGGGCGTGCAAGTGCAACCGCCGCACACATGGGACGTTGTTTCCCTCCCAATAAAGGTCTGCGCTGCCATCCGTGAAAACGTGGTCGCGTATGGCAAAGAGGGGGTCGAAGCACACTTCTTGTTTTACGACGCTGCCCGTAGGTATCGCTCCCTTGGTCAAGTCGCTGGGTTCGGGCTCCCCACCAGTCAGATCAGCAGGAAGTGCCTGAAGACAAGGGTCGCGGATAATGACAGGATCCTCGGGTCCCAGGTGGTGCACACTCTCACGGCGACCTTGGCGCCCGTCGACGCGGATTGTGCTCGTTGCGGGTGCGGGAGCACGGAGAGTCCGGTGCAGATGTGGTCGTGGCAGGTGGGTACTAA
>LGRX02014669.1:0-22626 GCA_001247695.2 Cymbomonas tetramitiformis | reverse complement strand
CGCCACCACCCCTTCACCCCCTCCTCCTCCTCCCCCTCCTCCTCCCCTTCTCCCTCCCCCCACCGCCACAGTGGCAGCTGTGCGATAATATTGACACAGAGAAGGATCTGCACGACATTGCCATGCTTGCGGATGGGGTTGCATGGATCGTGGGCGAGCTCGACACCCTCATCAAGGTGCGAATCGCATGCCTCCAGCAGGCGCAATGCCTCCAGCAGCCCTGCGCGAGTCCCCTTCGTGCACTCGCAGACATCCATAAGGGCGGTGCCTGGATTCTCATCTCCGCCTTTTGCCACCAGCTGCGCTCTCTGAGAATGCCTCTGGGCCACGTCAGAGAATGCACACGCGCATGCCAGAGCACAGAGCGATGCTGGGCTTGAAAGCGGCCCTGGCTTGCTGGCGGAGCACTTTCGGAGAGGCCTCCCATTTTAGGGGATCTTGCAGTAAGGCGATGGGCCTCTCTCCTCGGATACACAGGGTGCCTTTCTTTCGCAAGAGAGTTCACATGGAGAGGTTTCTTTGGCAACCCTGTGGGGGAGGAGGACAGGGTGTCGTCAGAGGTGGGCAGGATGGCAACGTCACAGATTGATTTGGAACAGAGCAGGGCCGGCTGCAAGGAGTAAGGGCGGGCTAGGATGCCTCAGGAGATGCTGAGCGAGAGGACTGAGGGTGCGGCAGTAGGATTGGAGGGCAAATCCTCAAGGGCTTGACTTGTTCTCAACCTTTTGGCAGTAGTAAGTGGACGACAGGGAATATCTTAAACCACTGGATGCTTGGCAGTTGTTATCGGACGACAGGGAACGGCTTAAATCCCACTGGATGCTTGGAACATCGAACGTAGCGTGACGGTTTATACGCCAAGCAGGCCCAACGACCCGCTCTCCCTCAGGCGGGTGCAGTCCATTACGCACCTTCGAGCCAAGCTTCTGACCTCACGGAGCGTCATGCTGACCGCTGGCCATTGCCCACAGGTGTTGGGCTTCGGGTGCCAAGAGTGGGAGATCCGCAGCACCGGGGTGGGCGCGCCATGCGAGTCATGCTCACGATTCACGTGGCACTCGGTGAGCTTCGAGAACCCGCAGGAGGGCTGGCTGGCCGGCACCTTCGGCACGGTGATGCATACTGTTAACGGTGGGGACTCCTGGGTTCAGCAGCAGAGTGGGGTGGACTTCACCATCGACCTACACGCCATCCAGGCAAGCTGCTGAGTGCCCTCCTGCTTACCCATCCTAGGTGCCGCCCTGTTTCTGTCCAAGGAATAGATGGAAGCGGAGATGGGGCTCATCCCCGCTGCATTGCACAGGTGCCCCAGGCAAGCCTCGGATCTCAATGGTGACAACCTGAGAGGGCCTAAGCGTATCTTACATGCAGACGCTGCAATGTCTCAAGGCAGCTCACACATATACTGCCACGTTGCTGTGAACAGGTGTTAGGGAAACTAGCAAACCCAAACTAGCAGGTCGTGACGGGACGGCCAGATACCCCCTCTGCGGGTCTCTGGCAACAACACATGACGCACATCAGCGATGTACAATGTATGGCGGCCTTGATTGCGGCAAATGTTCTTGCTAGTGTACAACTCCTCTGGCGCGATGGTCTCACTGACCTCTGTTGGCATGTCTCACGCCATTCGCAGTGCGCAGTGATGGCGGGGAGGCGCTGGGTGGCGGCCCTAGGCCTTGGGAGATGGTCGCACCTTCGTGGTGGGGGACATCGATACGGTGCTGTACACGGAGGACCATGGTGTGACTTGGGTCGCGAGGTCGCCCCTGACTGTGGGATTCGACTTTAGAGCGCTGCAATTTGTGGACCTCATCACAGGTCGCCATCGCCACCTGATCCCCGCCGTGCATGCTCCCGCTCCAGTCAGATGACGTTAACGCCAGCGCACCTGTTGGTGTATTGCGCACCCACCATTTTGCACCCCACTATTTTGCCGTGCGGAGACGTGCCTATTGATTTGCTGTACATAGTCGTACTTGTCTAACTCTACCCTATGCCACGTGGGTGCGGATTTGTCTTACACCTGTCTCTCGGCCGTGTGCCACCTTGTCTTGTGACGCGTCGGATACCGCCATGCCTCTCGATCTACCGCATGCCCGTCAAGCTGTCACACATCTTTGTGCCCGATGCACAAGCTAAGCAATCCGCCAGCGCTGATCGAGCACATGTTTCTGACCGCCCCTCTCCCCCCACTCCTCCCTGCGCCCCCTTTGGCTTCTCCTGTTCCCTTCAGGCTGGGTTGTGGGCACAGAGAAGGCACGCACCGAGCCGACAACCCGCATCCTACACACTACTGATGGGGGGCTGAGTTGGCGTATCCAATTGGCTGCTCCGTACTCAGACGTGTATAGTGTCTTATTCAACAGCCCGACCTCAGGCTGGCTCACTCGGGATAACGGTGGACTCTTCCACACCTCTGATGCTGGCGCCACCTGGACAGCCCAGCCTGGCTGCTCCCACCGCGCCGCACATGACATGCTCATCAACCCGCACACAGGTGTGTGTGCCTGGCGCCTGTTTTTTGCCTTCCGCCCCCTCCCCGCCGTCCACTTGTGCTGCTCGATATGCTCGATATGCAACTCCAGTCGCTCCACACCGGAGTTTGAAGGATGTGCTCTCCACGTGGATATAGCTGATGGTCCGGATGCGGCGCGTCTCTCTCTATGGTCGTCCGTACAGTTGCACTATCAAATCCAGTCTAGAGCTTGATAGATGCGCCAATTTCATCTGTTCTGGTGCACACAAAACCGGCAGAGAGCCATTGGCCCGTTGTCTAAATCTGGCATTGTTGAGCACGGTCCATCGGTTTGATGGCGATCCCGAAACTCTATCGCTCTCGGTGTCAAAAGATATGAACCGATGAAGAAACCCTTTTATTTTCAGTTATTCTATAGTCATAAGAAATGCCAATCAGATTTGATGCTATAGTGCTCCTACGAGAACAAACGATATGTCATTTTGTTCGGCTATCAAAGTGCTATTTGCATACCAATTTTACCACGGAACGGTTAAGTGTGTCAAAATGTTTGAACTGGTAGACAAACCCTATCAATTTCAATATTCTTTAAGTGTTAGAGTGGTGATATATATATATATATATCTACGAGTTGATCAGTTATTAAATGCTTGCGTATTAACTTGTGATAAGTTATGATAAGTTACCTGTGTAGTGCACAGTGTTTAATATGCTTAGTTCAACGTGAAAAGATCTTGCACGCATTTCACTTTGACGCATTTCGCTGTTGGCTTCCCCGCAACACGCGTCATACCCGGCGATTTCTCTGCGGCCCTCCGGCCAACTCCAGCATGCGGCCCTGCTTCCGATGCAGAAATATATCCTGTTTCCAACTCCCAACGCCGTCTCAAAATGCAGTGAAGTGTGTCACATCAATGCCCAGCGAAGCTGGCTGGAGGAGCGTGGCTCGGTTTGATCTGGTTGGTGGGTTGACCTGGGCTCAGGCAACGGCTTCATGGTCGGTGAGCAAGGAGAAATCTGCCGCACGCGCGACTTTGGTGCCACCTGGGAGGAACAGGTCACTGCGTCCGCCCCGCCCACCCTCCCAGGCTCCCATTGCCTCAGGCTGCGGCTTAGGTGATCGTGTGTTGAGGGACGGGGGAGAATGCCACATTCATCCTAATATCTTCTGAGAGGAGTTCTTGAAATCTTTTCTGCAGTTCTCTTTGGGAAAATATTGGGGCCTGAAAATGTGGGATTCTTACGTCCCCTCCCAGCGTGCTGCCATGTTCAGTCTCGGGGTCTGATGGAGTCCCCCTCGCTTCGATGGCAAATTAATCCGACGCCATTGTCCCTCCATTGCTCGGAGACTATTTTGCAGATGCTTCTCGTCGTCAGAGGCGGGGGGGGGATCCATGACCAACGTGGCATCGTGACTTCCAGGACAAACATGGGTGCCCGAGAGGCCTGACATCTATTTTAGCAGGGTAACGCATCTAAGAATATAGCTTTGGAAGTATCCGATGAGGGGGTGCAGTGCGATGAGGATGCAGGTCGGCGATGTGAGTGAATATGACGGGGGAGGCAAGAGCACACTCGACGGCACGTCGCTATTCTCCGTGAAGGCCTGGGGGGTGAGCACCCCCCTCGCGGTGGCCGCCATGGTGGCCCCAGAGGTGGCAGTGATGGAGGGGCTGCTGAATGAAGAGGCGATCTCGCTGGATGACGATAGTGGGTGCTGGGTGAAGGCGCTGCTCGCCGTCGGAGAAATTGGTCACATCAAATTTTTCCAATGCCGGTAGGCCGATATCTCTCATCTACTGCTTTCTGCTCCTGAACCTCCCCCCGTCCCTCTCCATTTCCCTTGTATCCATCACTGTGTGTCGCTGGTGCAGAAAGCGTTTTGCCTCCCCCCCCTCTCCCCCATTTAATCGATAACTGCTTACTGCTGGTGCCAGAAGCGCCTCCTGCCCCATGTCGAACACACCCGCCACTTGTCTGACACCGCGCTGAGGTCTTGAAGCTCTGAAAATGCCTTGAGACCATTTTGGCAGGGGGCGGTGCTGGGGCCCTTACGGCAGTGCAAACGGCACGAGGGTCCTTTTGGCTCTGAAGACCGAGCAAACCCTTCTGGCATTTGGTGCAGTGCCAGGGCTCCTTCAGCTCCGAAGGCGGTGCAATGACCCTAGTTTGGTTGGAAACACGGCCTTCGCATTGCTTTGCCTTGCAACGCATTTGAGTTTGCTGCGAGTCGCCGCAGGCCCGCTCCCCCATCGCCTTCTCCCCCTCCCCACCCTTTCCACCACCGTCCCTTCCCACACCTCCCTCTCCGCCACCCAAGCCTCCTCTCACCCCTCTCCGCCACCCAACCCTCCCGCCCCTCCTCCACAACTTCCGCAACACCCCGGGCTGCCCGCCTTCCAGGTCCCACTGCAGCCCGAAGCATCTATAGCAGCCCCCCTCGTCCCCAAGCGCAGACCACCTCCCCCCTGCTCCGCCCAGTGGGAAACCGCATCCTCCGCAGCTCCCTGTCTCGTCCACCCCCTCCCCCCTCCGGGCCTCTTCTTGGCCACAGCCCTCCAGGGCGGCGACCTCAGCACCAACTGCCGCCAGGTAATCCAGTGACTTGTTGACTGTCATGACTGCATCTTGGCCCACTTGCGTCATACCTCAAAGGCTGACACCGGCTGCGCAGCGACTGCCTGAACCCTGCCTTCCATGCAATGCGAGAGTCGGGCGCAGCCCACGCTGGACCGCACACGTTACCAAGGCCGCCTCTCAAGGCCCCTGTTTCATTCTGTTGCTGCAGCGCCATTCCTCTTAGGCATCTCGAAAGGCACCTGTGATTGGTTGGGCATTGTTGCGTGCCAATGTGGGTTTTGTCCAACCATCCCACGTGCAAGGCTGTGGACAAAATCTGAGAGGGGCCAAAGCCAATGCTTTGGAAATAGGTTCCGGTTGGCACCACGATCATCAGCTGGTGCAATTGGCAGCTCTGCAAGGAATGGTCAGGATTCGAGGAGTGAGCGCCACTTCAGTGGATGGCCGTCCAAAAGATGCCACTGAAAGAAAGGCGAACAGATTGCTCTAAGTTTGCTTGGAGCACAACAAGACCCGATCTTGCGATGCAAATGCGGATGTCATGCACTTGTGCACGCTGCCTGGCCAGAGGAGGGGAGACGGCCGAGCGTGCGTGGGGTGTGGGTTCTAGCAGCATGCCGCCGCCCGCACCGATGCCTCCACCTGCTCCCAGTCCAACATCTGAGGCGCCCTCTTCCCTGAAGCGCAACTTTACCAACCTGCTTCTTGACGCCACGTCACCAGGCCCCGCTTCTGAGGGCGATGCAGCAACGAATGAGGACCTGGCGGATGAGGGATGGTTCCTTCCTGTGATGGCAGCAGTGCTTGCGGTGCTCGCGCTTGGGGCTGGGGCTGTCGGCCGGGTGCTAGCAAGGCGGCTGAGCATGAAGGCAAATTACAGGCGCTATGCCGAGGTAGGATGGGCAGCTTTCTCCCTGACGCACGCACATGCACACATGACGACATGCCAGCGTCATCCCGCGCGGTGTGCCAGGCTGGCGAGGTGAACCGCCGTCGCTGTTTGACTACGAGGCAGTAGTGGCGCTAGCATCGGCACCCGGGTTGCACGGCTCGCCCTGTGCAGCATGCTGGCTTCGGAAACAGATTGTGCATAGATGCCACACAGGATGACGCGCAGGATGACACCCCACACCCTGGGCAAATGATGACGCGCAGGATGACACCCTACACCCTGGGCAAATGATGATGCGCAGGATGACACCCCACACCCAAATGATGATGACACCCCGCAGGCATGGATGCAATGATGATGACACCGATGGCGCAGGATGACACCCCGCAACCTGGGCAATGATGACGCGCAGGATGACACCCGCACCCTGGGCAATGATGACGCGCAGGATGACACCCCGCACCCTGGGCAAATGATGACGCTCAGGATGACACCCCGCAACCTGGGCAAATGACGACGCGCAGGATGACACCCCACTCCCTGGGCAAAGCGCGAGGCCCATCGAGCCCTTTACACAACCAGACGTCTTCAGACATTTCTTTTCTTTCCGAGTCATGTCTTCCTGCGAGTTTCTTTTTGTCATCACTGCTTCCTGTTGTCATGCCGTCATCACACCCTCGTGGCAACCATGGACAGAAGCTGTTGCGCGTGAGGAGCACAGGAGCCGTCAGATGGCGGGGCTTTGAGTTCCATGTGAAGCGTAGATCTCGGGACTCATTTTTGGCATGCTTACAGGGCTTTATTCCCATCCCTGGAAATTCCAGGCTGTCCCAAAGTGCGTGTCTGAGGTGCCGATTCCGAGCCAGGGAACATTGTAACGCATCCCAAAAGGAGTTTATGCGTTTTAGCTCTCCGGGAACTCCATCGCCTTGAAATCAGCTCAGAGTTCGAGCCGACGCATACACCCACACGTCTTTCAGACCAACAATGACAGAGCAGTTGTGCCACGTGACCTGCAGGCAAACGGCATGTGTGGTGGCCGTGGGTTTGGGCTGCGGGCGCTCGGTTTGTGTCGAGTAGAAGGCGGCAGGAGAAGAGGGGGGAAGCATCAGAGCGGCTTCACGTGGTCCTGCCATTCCCTTTCGGGCGTAATCAGAATCTGGCACGGTGATTGGTGCATCTCCGGGCTCGTTTGCAAGCAGATACGTGGCCTCGTGTTCTGTGGCTAAGCTTGACACACGCGCGCGCTATTCGCACGGGACCCTAATCGCTGCTTCGTTGCGCCGCAGGCATGGTCCTCAGAGGAGGGGCGGCCAGCCAGCCCCTTGCCCCCAGCGTGGGCTGAGTCCTCGGCCCAGAGCTCCGCCGATGCAGCGGCACCCTCCCAGGGCGTGTTCTCCAAGATGCGCTCCTCAGCCAACGGCACCGACGTAACGCAGATCAAGGAAGTGACTCCCCCTTCATCGCCATCTCCGAAGCTCCCCAAGCCGAGACCCGGAAGGTCCTCCCTCCACGTCAGATGGCTTTAGCTCATTCCCTGTCCTCTCCTGTCTTCTCACAGCTCGCGTCTGCCAGAGGTCCAGATTCGACACATGAGCAAACACAGTGAAGCGTCGCCTAAACAACGCTCAGTGCGGCATCTAGCGATCACGTATCCCATGCAAAGTGCTCATAGGCCCGCGCATATGTGTAGGGGGAAGGGGCACCATCAGCAGCAAGAAGAAATGCTGTTGATGGTTCCCCTTCCAGACACCAGCATGCGCTCCCCGTCAATGCCATTTGCAGGACATGAATTTCCACCAGACATGGTCAAGATGCCCAAATGAGCATTTTGAGGGCTTTAGAGGAGGCATGGGGTGAGAGGCATGGGGTGAGAGGCATGGGTAGCTGCCCGATGCCATGAGGCAGAGATCTGAGTTCCAAAAGGGATTTTTTCACGATTCCGTGCAGCCCACAATCCTGCTCAACCCCGGAAGTAACCTTATGAGCATTTTTTCCGTTCGGGATACTGGGAAGTGAATATGTGTGACTTTTCAATATTTTATGTGCTCGTTGACTTTTTAGTGTTGCGGGGCATCCCTGTGCAGTTATTTTGCCTCGGGTTGGAATGTTGCTGCGATCGTTGTTTCTCATTTCCCCCTTGATACATGCGTTCTATTCACTAGCGTTGCCATCTGCCTCCTTTATGCATTCACCGTTTGACCATTAAAATAAGTCTGTTGATGTGCCCTTGTGTATTTCAAGTAGAATGCTTTGTGAATGAGACGTTTATTCAAATGGAGACGATGTTCAAGTTCTGAATGTATCGGTCTAATGTTCAATGTGGATCTCACTTACACCTCGACTGATTTGTTGCCCCATGTTGCATCAGATCGCAACTCCAGCCAAACAGTGCGCCAGGAGGAGTGCCCCTGGATACCTCAAGCGATTCTTTCTTGCGTCCAGTGCAAGGTGGTCACCTTGGGGGGAAAGTAGCTCCCACTTCAACCTCCAACATAAGCTACTTATAAGTTTGTGGACTTCAGTATCCCCTTCCGCATTACGCTCAACGCGGTGAAGGGCATTTTCGTGGCACTTGTGTAGGCAAGAGAATTGTGAAATGCGTTGCATTGAGTAGACATGCAACAGTCCCGTACTGTAACTAGGATTAGCCAAATATGTACATTGAAGGACAACAAACTCGGGACATTGGTTTTTGTATCATATTGAACTGTGCATAGCATGTGTGTGGCTTATCCTTGGACCGATTCCTTTGGCACCACGTAGCCACAGAAGATTGGTTGCACTATGTACCCGGGGATCAAAGGATTCAGCACACACTTTGGGACACTTATCCGGATTTTCCGGAGTTCACTAGTTGAGAATGGGACCCCCTAAGCTTCGTTCGGCAACCTAAGCCCCTTTGCAACTGCACGGCGTACTGCTGTTGTGTCCCAGAAGCCAGTTCACCTCTGCCACCCGAGCTGCTCAAGCCATCTCCCCACAGCCAAGCCTACGCTAAGGACCACCCCCCTGCTCCCTGCCTGTCCCAAAGCCTGGTTTCAAGAGAGCTTGCTGAATGTTCTCTTCCCGCCTCCCTTCAGCATGCAGCGTTCTTCAACCCCGTGCTATCCTGTGCATTTTCTACTGTTGTGCCATAACGGCGGTGCTCCCCAGTCCCCACAACAGGCAAATGTCTCACAGCGGGATCCACACAGGCCTCCCTTAGCCAGTTTCCACTACAAGTCATGGTTTGTTGTGTTGTGAATATTCGGTTGCTACGCTTTCTGTGTGCCACGCCACCCTCCACTCACGCTCGGGATGGTGTGCTAGAATCGCTCCAACTTTACTAGCTATAACGGGCTCTGACTGTCATTGTAGCTGTACTAGTCATTGTACCTACCGACCTGTGACACCGAGTGTCGTAACACCCTAACTCGTGATTGCTGCTATAAAGTAGACGGATTTAAATATCGATATCTAACAAATCGGCTCGTCAACTTTGTGAAGCTGTCCGGTGTGGTAAAGAGTTTCCACATCCCGTTAGTTCGCCATGGCTTTCAGCCTTTCACAACACCAAACGACTTGTGTATGCAAACACACCATTATGATTTCGGCATATTTAGGTTACCGAATTAGCCGGTACCGAAGCCACTGTAGTTCGCGTACACGATGTATATTCTCCGAAAGGTGGGCTAACGCACCGTGGGCCGGATTTACGGTGAAATAACCCGCCAGCATCCGTTTCATTTTTTGTGGAAGCCATAGCGAAGCAGTTTAGGTATATCTCATATTCCACTGATCAATGCAAATTGTTCTAGGATTTATTTCAGTATGAGCGTAGGCAAATGTCAAATATCGCAAGTATGAGCGTAGGCAAATTAGTTAATAGCAGTTTGAGCGTAGGCAAATGATGTCATTGCTAGTCCGCGCGTATGCAAATGATTTTAATTCTAGTCTGTGTGTAGGCAAATGATTTTAATGCTAGTCTACGCGTAGGCAAATGATTTTAATGGCAGCATGCGCGTAGGCAAATATACTGCGTAGACTAGCATTAAAATAATTTCCCTACGCTCAAGCCGCTATTAAATAATTTGTCTACGCTCATACTGCGTTATTTGACATTTGCCTACGCTCATACTGAAATAAACCGATGATTCTAACACCACAATTAACCGGTTTTCGGCTCTCTCTTGAATATACGGATACATCGGTATATTCCCCCTAGCATCTTCGCATCCAACCCAAGGTCGAAGGTGCCCCGACGAGTCGTCACCTCGTCCCAGATGCGGATTATGTGAATATTATGTGAAGGGCTTCTCAAGTCGTCTCAAGAGGAGCGGATTGGGATTCTTGCTGAATGGAACGAGTAATACAAGCGATGAAGCTTCTCGCACGAAACTCGCTCACATCGCCACACGTGCAACAACAAAAAAAAGGAAGGAAGCCCTTCGCTTGCGGAAGGATTGCAACACGTGTATACCCACAGACGTTTCCAAGACGAATTGATAGAGTGCAGAGTCATACGATAGTCATAGTCACCGACTCACTGTATCGCGTATCCATTGGACCGTCCGAACTAAACCCAACTTCTCACCCAATCACAATAGGAAAAGTGGAATTCACGATTTCAGGTCACATCTGACGATCCGAATCTCGAAGAAAAGAAAACTTCCTGTCTTTTCCTTATGCTTCTCGCTTCTGTGACGATAGCGCTGATACTGATAACGTCACATCAGAAAAGAGCTCTGTCGCCAAGAAAAATGTTTTTGGGAATGTCTATGCGTTGAAATTTTCGAACGAATTGTTCTGAGAATCATCGTCAACTCCTGAAAGATCTTGGCCGCGAATTTGGAAGCAAGAAACAATGAGTAGTCCCGCAAAGCGCATAGAGATCTGCTGTGGAGAAACCGACGGTTGGTTTTATCCTGAAGAACTGCGCGTCGTATGCATGCAAACTGGAGAATCGTTTTCCCCTCAAGACGTAAGATATATATGTGATTATGTGTGTATCGATTGTTGTTGTGAATTCTCGTTCGTATTCTTAGATTTGATTTTGCTTGGTTTGCAGTTCGAAGCGTATTCCGGAAAGGCGTCGTGTAAGAACTGGAGGAGAAGTTTGAAGGAGAAAACTTCAAGGATGGCAATTAAAGACTGGATGGAAAGAAGTGTCTATTTGTCTAGAAATTTTCGTTCTTCGAACCCTCAGTCCCCATCCGATGACGACACGCAGATTTTCGGCCACCCAACGAAAGCGCGCACCGAAGACATACTGCGCCTTGGCAAGGTCCCGGGACGAGCACTGTTGAAACCAAAGTCGCACACGAAACGCTTTGCCAAGAAAATGAGAAAAGGAGGTAGGTGGGAAAGCTTGCTTACATTCCATCTTCGATCCCCGCACATCAGTGCGAACTGACTTCCGCGTGGGAAAATACACTACGAGCCGAATTGTGATATCGGCGATATGCCACTGATTCCTATGGCCGTTTGTCTCTGATAACGGAAATCGTGAATATCAAAAGGTCGTATAGCATTACAACCTTGGAGTCAATCGTGCAAAACGACCTGCAATTATGCGCTGACTACGAGATGACCCGAAACACCACTGAAGCGTATGGGTTGCCCTAAGCGCAGTGCATAAACACAATAGATCAAATCTCTCTAGCAGTGAGGGTATCCACGGTTGCTGAATCACGGGAAAAAGTAGTTGCAAGTCAATGAAAACTGTGACGCGTATACGTGTAGGACTGTTTCGGATATCTGGGATATCAACTCTGGGATATCAACTCGGTGTGGGTACTAGCATCCAACGTGCGCTTTCGGTTCAATCAGGCATCTCTCAGGCAGGCAAGAAGTGTGCTATCAACTTCTATTCCGCTTGCAAGATCCAGACGTCGATACTGATATCGGGCGTTAAACTGACAATTTCGAATTAGCTCTTAAGTGCAAATCTATGGTAAGCTTGATCTCGACTGTGCTGATCGTCGAACGGCTCCATTATGAGTGTCCACAGGTTACCTTCCGTTGGGTGGGTCAACCAGTGAAGACCGCAGCGCATCAAATCCGCCTTTAAGTGTTTTTGTTCCCCCTAGACTTTAGCGTAAGAGCACTTCGCTGAAATATACAGGTTGATGCGGTGCGGCCTTTGCTTGATGAGCAGGGCGATGGAAAGTGATTTCTGAGCCGTTCGACCATCAGTACAGCCTATGTGTCAAAATTGATGGAAATGCCGAGCACCTGAATTTTACATTATTGCGCAATCTTTCAAATAAAGGCAGATTTATTTTTAAACTGGCTTTCAACTGCGATCTGTAAGTTGCAGCTCACAGCACACAAACCAAGTTAGGTTACAGAACCGACCGAAAGTATCAAAGAGATCTTTTTACTCGAAACCATCGACCTCGGCAGGAACAGTTGTGCATACAAGTGACGCCAGCGGCCTTCCTAAGCAGCACTCCGTGCCATGCTGGTGCACATCAGTGAATGACACACTGGTGTCTTTACACACACTATTTCATAGCATGAGCGGTGCCATAAGATTTCCTCCCTCAGGCTCACAATCATGCCTCTTATCTCAACTGATATTCATATTCATACATCTGCACACACATATTCTGCATATGCACATGCATAAGCATCAAATATATGACGTATTTTTCCCTCTGTGACAAGTAGAGGCTTAGATCGGCTTGCACGCCACACTCAGAGGTTTATAACAGGTATGTATTCCAAACTTTCTGACTGTCTGACCTTCTGTCTGACCCGTGTACCCTGAGTGACGTGAGGGGCTTTTGGCTCACAGGTCAGAGGAGCTCCTCTTCCCATGAAGTCGAGCCAATGCCGAAAGAGGTGAGGCGTGCGTAACATCCTCCGACCTGCTTTGCCTAACCCAGCCCCACTCCAATTCCTTCACATCCACGACGCAGCTACGGATCGTCTCCACTCCACTCAATTAGCTCAGACCACCTCCACTCACTCCGCTCGGCTCAGTTTCAGAGCCTGGCCGCCAGACCCCGTGCATGACTTCTGAGGCGCCGCATCAAACGAAAGCAACAGTTTTCAAGTATACACCTCCTCTCAGTGAAATAGAGCTGACGAGGGGCAGGGCTACGCGCAGGCGTGTGAGCTCAGAGCCAAGATTATATGAATAGAGCTGACGAGGGGCAGGGCTACGCGCAGGCGTGTGAGCTCAGAGCCAGGAGTATATAAACAGAGCTGACGAGGGCAGGGCTACGCGCAGGCGTGTGAGCTCAGAGCCAGGAGTATATAAACAGAGCTGACGAGGGGCAGGCTACGCGCAGGCGTGTGAACTAAGAGCCAGGAGTATATAAACAGAGCTGACGAGGGCAGGGCTACGCGCAGGCGTGTGAGCTCAGAGCCAAGATTATATGAATAGAGCTGACGAGGGGCAGGGCTATGCGCAGGCGTGTGAGCTCAGAGCCAGGAGTATATAAACAGAGCTGACGAGGGGCAGGGCTACGCGCAGGCGTGTGAGCTCAGAGCCAGGAGTATATAAACAGAGCTGACGAGGGGCAGGGCTACGCGCAGGCGTGTGAGCTCAGAGCCAAGATTATATGAATAGAGCTGACGAGGGGCAGGGCTATGCGGAGGCGTGTGAGCTCAGAGCCAGGAGTATATATAAACAGAGCTGACGAGGGGCAGGGCTACGCGCAGGCGTGTGAGCTCAGAGCCAGGAGTATATAAACAGAGCTGACGAGGGGCAGGGCTATGTGGAGGCGTGTGAACTCAGAGCCAAGAGTATATGGTGCTCACCAAGCTGAAGAGGGGGTCCTCCGAGGCCAATCTGCGGGCACTAGAGCGACAAGGCCCCGTGCAGCTCTCCAAAATACAGAGGGCAGGGCTCATGTGGGTAAGCTTGCCCCGCCCTGCTGATGGGTGGCTCTCTTGCAACAACCAACACACTAGCTAGCCGTCATCGTAGTAGCAGCAGGCACCCACCAGCCGGGGTACTTCGGACTCCATTGCATGTGTCCACGTGGCCTTGCAAGTCATGACGGGTTCTTGCGTGCACTCCTGCAGCAAGTGACGCACTCTCGACCCTGCGGAGGTGCGTACTTCATTAAACTGAAAGGCAGCAAGACGTGGTGGCTGGACTCAGTGCGCCAGCAGTACTCGTGACGTGGATGGAGAGAATGACACAGAAGTAGGTCTCAGCCTTCTGCAGCTCTCCTGTGCCAAGCAGCGGGCGGCGCACGCGCACACACTCAAAGCACAGGCAATGCTCTTGGCTCAAGAAGGGGGCCTATTTGATGGGGGCTAGCAGGTGTGTGGCTCGGCTTTATGGGGATCTGTTGGCACGAAGGGGACTGATGTGGAGGGTTTCGAGCGAGAAGCGGGTGGGGAGATGGTGGGTGGAGTTGACACAAGACACAAGCCCAGGGGCCCATCTCGGCAATGATGACCACTTGCAACAGGTTGCACGGCAACATACGGGGTCTCGTTAGCTTCCCTACCCACGTGGCGAGGTTGCTGGCCGTGCCGGAACTCACAGTGATGAGCTGTTGGCGGGAAGGGAATGACTGGTTGGTGAACTATCAGCCCCCAGGAGGGCTTGGGACACAGAGGCATGCATGGTGGACACGGGACCGCAAGCAGGAATAGTGCATAGGGAACAGGTGCAGTTCAAGTGTGGAGCGCACTGCTCAAGATCTTAGCTTACCTGCAGAGTGCTCAACGCCAAGCTGGTGTTAGGGGTAGGGGGTTGCAAGCGCAGTTCGGTGGCAGGCGCTCGAGTGATGGAAGCAATCCGCTTTAGCATTCTCAGCTCCGTGGGACAGCTCTTTGGGACAGTGGCGTATTTGTGGTGGATGGACAAGATCTCTTGAGACTGGGCTTTGGGGCACGCAGACATAAATAATGTGGTCTATATGTATATATATATATATACGCTATATATATCTATATATATATACGTTATATATATATATGTTACGGCGTGAGCGCGCCGCTGGCATATGCCAGCGATTTTTGGCACAGGCGCGCTGACAGTGGTAAATTTCACATTCTAAAAGCATCCAAATATCCTATTATACGAAGTGTCGTAACCCCAATGTGTTTCATTACATGCGCCTCAGTATCATGGGATATTTGGATGCTTTTGGTATGTGAAATTTACCACTGTCAGCGCGCTTGTGCCAAAAACCGCTGGCATATGCCAGCGGCGCGCTCATGCCGTAACATATATATTGAACAAGATGCACACATGGTGTGTAGCTATTTCGAGATATGATACGTGCAATCACAACATCGCACACCGGACACAGTGCTTACGGCAGCCGCGGCGGAACGGCTGCAGGTGAGCCCAGATGGCCTGACAGTGAGCAGCCGCAAGGGGTATCGCATGATCCGGGCCACACGCGCCGTCACCCAGGGCGCCTGGTTTTATGAGGCCAAGATTGACTTCCTGGGGAGCTCCGGTGCGACGGGCCGAGCGCCACCTACACGCACATGCGCTGAGTTTGTCCAGCTCCAGCTCTGCCGAAGGCGGCCATCGTCGGAGGCACTCATTGGCGATGTGCCTAGGGCGCCCAAGTAACCCGTCAGTGTCTCAGATCTTGTAGAGTCCTTCCCCTGTCGTAGCTTCGCGGGTGTCGGGGATTGGGGCGACAGGTGGGAAATTTCTGTTGCCATGGCACAATCGATTGTGTGCAATGTGTTGACATCGTGTGTGGACCGAGCTCAGCTTGTGGATGACCAGGGATGGATGGGAGACCCTCGACGCATGCTGTTTGGCAGCTCCCACGTACGCTGGGTGTTTTGCGGCATGTCGACGGGAGGGGGGCTCTTCATGAATGCGGAGTGGGTAATATGCGCATTACAATCGTTTGGCGTGAAAGGGTAGACGCTTTGAAGGATTGCTTCGGAGCAAGGCGCACGCGGGCGCCAGGGAATGAAGGAGGACGGCAGCAGTGTGGCGCTGGGCCCCGAGAGGGCCGAGGGGGCTGCTGTGGAGGGTCATAACTGCGCAGGTCACGTGCGCATTGGATGGTCTACTGCTCAAGGCGAGCTGAATGCCCCAGTCGGGTGCGCCGCTCGCCTTCGTCTCTGTGTGCTCCAACGAGCCAGCTGCCTGCATGCCTTGTCCCGTTGTTGTGTTGAGACCGTTCTCATCAGGTGGCCCACCACTTCACGGCACCTGAGGTCTCGATTCCCACATGGCCTGCCATCATGACTGTTCTTACCCTGGCTTCGTTGCATCACAAACACGGCTCACGCTGAGTGGCGAGGCAAAACCATGAGAAAGAGACAAATGGAGTTCCTGGCATAAGTGTCGCGTCTTCTGTACCATCCAAGAGCCTCTCGATGATTGTGTTCATGGGGGTAGCCGATTGCCAGAGGTGAGAGGTAATGTCTACACTTATCTTCAATTATCAGCAGTAAATCTCTTCCGCAGCTGGCGCCAGCCAATGGCAGTGCAACCATGAGCTAGGCGTTGTGGATGCTGCTGGAGCTGGAACTGTTTGTGCTCGTGCCGCTCAGGCCATTTGCCACGTCGTCGCATTGCATACGGCACGGTTGATTTTAGACTCAAGTGTTCAGAGCCGGGTAAGCGCATCTGAATATAATTGGCGTGTTTCTCCACGCCTCGTGGAGCGCATGTCCCGCGTGGTGACACATGCAAACTGAAATGGATCATTGCAGCTCTCACAAGCACACTCTCACACACAAAATTCAGATAAGTGTCCCAGAGTGTGTGCTGAATCCTTTGATCCCCGGCGAGGGTATATAGTGCAGCTGATCTTCTATGGTTATGTGATGTCAACGGAATCAGTTCAAGGATAGGCCGCACGCGCACACACATACACAGTTGCTAGCCGTGCCGCAACTCGCAGCGATGAACAGTTGTTGGGAAGGTGGCGACCGGTTGGTGAACTATCGGCCGCCGAGAGGGCTTGGGACACACTGGCATATGCGGGAATGGGAGCCCGAGTAGGGACAGGGCAGAACAGCTGTTGTAGGGCAAGGGTGAAGCGCATGACTCAGGACCGCAGCTTACTCGCAGGGTGCCCAGCGCAAGGGTGAAGCGCATGACTCAGGGCCGTAGCTTACACGCAGGGTGCCCAGCGCAAGGGTGAAGCGCATGACTCAGGGCCGTAGCTTACTCGCAGGGTGCCCAGCGCAAGGGTGAAGCGCATGCCTCAGGGCCGTAGCTTACACGCAGGGTGCCCAGCGCAAGGGTGAAGCGCATGACTCAGGGCCGTAGCTTACTCGCTGGGTGCCCAGCTCCAAGGCTTCAGTCTCATAGAGTCGGCGTTGGGGTTAGGGGCCTGCAAGCGCAGTTTAATGGCGAACGCTCAAGGTTAGAAGGAAGCAATTCAGTCCATCATTCTCAGCCTCATGGGACGGCCAATCGTTTGGGGTGCTCAGTTTTTTATGGGTGGACAAGCTCTCTTCAGGCCAGACTTTGGGGCAGGCAGAGAGCAGGGTGGTGGTCTTGGGGAGATGGCTCGGGCAGCTCGTGGGGGAGAGGTGAACTGGCCTCAGAGACACAGCAGCAGTGCATTTGCAGAGGGGCTCAGCTGGCCCAGGGAGGCTTAGGGCGTCCATTCCTCACGAGTGAGCTCCGGGAAATCCGGATGAGTGTCCCGAAGTGTGTGCTGAATCCCTTGATCCCGGGTGTGGGTACATAGTGAAGCCAATCTTCTGCGGCTACGTGGTGCCAAAGAAATCGGTCCAAGGTCGCAGGAATTGGTCCAAGGATAAGCCGCCCACAGTAGTACTAGTGTATGTACATCCAGCGTTGGTAGTCGGTGAACGCTGGCCAACTACAAACGGTGTGGGAATTGGTGTGATCTTCCGAGCAGGGTAGGACAGCAGCTTTCTCTGGTGCGGATTTAGTGTTCTTGGGATGCTGATATTCTGGCACTTGATGCAACGGTGTGCATATTACCCTATTGTTTGATTGTTTGTGATTGGGAGGTGTTGTGCTTGCTGCCAATCAGATTTGATCGCTGGAGCTACGGTAGGCTCCCTCCGAGCCCCAGCGCCAGCACCCGCTGATGCTCACGATACCCGCCCAGCAATCTGCTGCAATCATTGCTAGCTTTGCACATTGCCTTGGAATGTGCCTCAAGCTCATGATGTGTCTGATCTTTTACATCTCTAAGTTTTGTATCTCGAGGTCCTACTTTTGCATTTGGCATTCACCTCGTAATAGATGGACTTTGTATTTTTCGTCTACAGTGATTACTATGAATTTGATGGGCAGATTACATTGCCCGTGAAAGCTGCATCGCTCCAGGCCGTCAGATCACATTGCCCGTGAAAGCTGCATCGCTCCAGGCCGTCAGATCACATTGCCCGTGAAAACTGCATCGCTCCAGGCCGTCAGATCACATTGCCCGTGAGCCGCATCGCTCCAAGCCGTCAGATTGCATTGCCCATGAAAGCTGCATCGCTCCAGGCCGTCAGATCACATTGCCCATGAAAGCTGCATTCCTCCAAGCCGTCAGAACACATTGCCCGTGAAAGCTGCATCGCTCGAAGCCGTCGAAACAATAATCAGAAAGCTGTATTGCGCAGGGTACCACGATATCCAGGGGGCGAAAGTCCACCGCGCCGAGAGGACGTCGTATGGTGAGCCATTCAAAGAAGGCGATGTGGTGAGCTCTTAATCCAAAGTGGCACTTCGTTGGTGCATGTGTCGCCCACTCTGCAAAATCTGCCAAAATCCCGCGTCATTGCTGACACCAGGGCATCGTGTCTCGCAGCATCAGACCCCTGCGAGTCCTCGGGGCGGCCCTTGGCATTTGCGCATATAGGGCTTCCGTACATATTGTGGAATGTTGCAGCGAGCCAAACCTGTGGCTGATAAGCAACGCTTTCCCAAAGAGTTTGGGAGCGGGGGCAAGGCAGCCACGTGAGCTGCACTGCATTCTAAATTGAGAACACTGAGGCCGTTGTGGTGTACTCGAGCACCAATGAGGAAGCAGCAAATGATTTAGCATGGGAACTGTTGCAGCTTTGGCACACTCAGTATGCTGTGCACGACGGTTGCTGCACGAGCTGCATCAAGAGTTGCATCATGCGCGAGGCCACATTTGGAGAGGCGGGATCTGAGGATCACGGCGCCACGTTTTGTGCCGATGATCCTGGAGTTGTGGAAGTCTAATTCACGAGTGGGTGTGGAGTGGCGATCCGCTTGTGCAGATTGGAATATACATCTACTTGCCACCGACTGAACACGTGATCAAGGAATACGACGACCTCCCTCAAGAGCTGGTCAGGTGGGTGCCCGCCTCCTGCCTTCCGCGCCCTCCACAAGTGCTGCAGCGGCGGGCTCTTTGATAAACCATTGCACTTGCAGTGGTGGTGGGCGGTAGCGGCGGGGTTAATGGTGGTGGGCGGCAACGGCGTCGTCAGCAGTAGTGGTTGGGTTCAGAGCAGTAGGGATGGTGGTGATTGGCTGGGGATATTTCTCTTCGTATCCGGAGCGCATGCATCTCCCAGGGTGAGCCAAGACGATTGGTGGCCAGGACCAATCTCTCGGCTAGTGCAGTAGATGCGGGCTATTCGATCACCAAATGTGGCAAGCACACGTGGCAAGCACGGCTCCCGACTTTCCACGAGAGTCGAGCCAAGCAGCAAAAGGGATACGGCTGCAGTAAGCTGTTGATGCGTGCCACCAACAATGCGCCTGGTGAGAGGAGCTCCGAACCTCTGGCGGGGTTTCGGAAGCTCCGACTTTCGAAAGGCCTTACGAAACCCCGCCCTCGTTCCACATCTTTGCACTGCCGCGAAGGTATTTTTGACAACTGTCGTGATGGCGGCTTCCTTATGATTGGTTACAAAGGTCTCATCATTTTGACAATTACACATTTTGATAACTCGCCATTACAAACGGTCCATGGCGGCAGACCTCCGTGTCTCTCAATCTAGTTCAGCGTTTTCAACGAAATGAAAAGCAGCTAGCTTTGTAAGTTCCCCGAACAGGTTTCAGACGCCTCCCAAACCCGTTATATATAAAAAGCATTACTTCCGAAAGTGAGATCGGTTTCCAATATTCATCGGTCGAAAGTATTCTCATCGTCTACTACTAATTGAGACCTTTAAAGTGACCCCACATCCCGAGGACTCGAATCCGCTTGACTTTCGGGAATCAAATAAATTGCCGGAGGCTTCTGAAACCGATTTGAAAGCGTTCCCAATCCCAACTCGGGGATTCGAAAGGCCTTTCGATACTTTTACCTCCCGAGACCCCGCCACAGAGAACCCCCTCCGCAGATCCCGAGAAGGGCGCAACGATGAGATGCACACAGTGATGGCCTGAGAGAGACGGTGGTATAGATTGTGATTGTCGTACTTGGATGACCAGTCATCCGCTGTTGGTACCTCATCGAAGCTGCCAAGTATGGCATCTCTAAATATCGTCGACTGCATAAGTATGGACACGAGAAGCGAGTCGCGCATCAATATCTCCGTTAGCTAAGCTGGTAGAGCAACTGCGCTAGTAAGCGGAAGGTTGCATGCTCGATCACCGTCGAGGAGCACTTTCGCCCTGACGCTTGGGGCTGACCTGGCTTGTACAGCCGAATCCTCACTTCCTATTTATAGAACACGTACTGACGGTGAGCAAGAAGGGCACACCGATGAGATGCACACATTGAGGACCTCAGAGAGACGGTGCGGATGGCGTATGTGCAGATGGAAAGGCAAATTGTATGCAGCAACGCCCGTTGTCACGACTCACGAGTCAAACAATTTATCCCAGCCGCTCCCAGGTATTTTGTCATTCGTGCTTGAAGACATGTCCTAACCCCTACCGCATTTACCGCCCCACCCCCAAATATATGATGACAGCCCCCAACATGTATATATGCCTGCCTCCTACAGGTGTGACTGGAGCTTTAGCAAGCACTACATCTCACCCACTCCTGCATGTTTCGCCGGTAATTTGGCATAGGCCTGAGCCCATGTGCGATGGCGCGGAGGGTACACTGAGGATGTAGCTTGTAGTTCCACATAGAGGGGACGGGATTCATGTCCCTACATGTTGACCACGCTCCACATGATGACCGCATGACCAAACACCCATGTGATTCCAGCGCCTCACACAATATCCGCGCCCCACCCGATAATAGTGCTTCATAGTATAATGGAGCCCCGCATAGTGAGCACGTCCCAGATGACATCGACACCCCACATGATGACCACACCCCGCACAACGACTGCGCCTGGTTTTTAGAAGAGGCGATGCGTTTGTCAGGGAGGCTCGCGCAATACAACTCAACACATCTGTAGCACAATGAAACTCGGTATGTATCTTTGTTGATACCCAGCGTTTGATCGGCATCACACAATTATTGTTAGCAGTCTCTGAATTGAAAAACTGTCGTGCAGTATTAGCGTTTCACAACATAGGCATTACTCATTTATACAGATTTTCAAAAATAATACGGCGACGAAATGGCATGAAGCAGTAATGAGAAGTGTTGTGAGCACTGTTGAATGATAATCAAGGTGTCGATGATCATTCATCTCACCTCGATTATCATTCAACATCAGTGCTCACGACACTTCTCACTGCCACTTCATGCCATTTCGTCAGCGGAGTATTTTTGAAAATCTGTTTAAATGAGAAATGCCTATGTTGTGAAACGCTAATACTGCACGACAGTTCTTCAATTCAGAGACTGCTAACAATCATTGTATGATGCCGATCAAACGCTGGGTATCAACACAGATATATACCGAGTTTCATTGTGCTACAGATGTGCTGAATTGTATGCTTATTTCAATCTTGACCTGGCCGCGTACAAGTCCCATGTGATCATGACTCATACATTACATGATGGCATATACCAATCGGGAATAATACGTTCGATGGGATGTGTTGACACAACCATCATAACTATCAGCATTAATACATGCCATATACCGAGATTAAGATTGCAGTCACCGACACACTATTTCTTATATTTCATCCGTCACGGATATAGAACTAGCTCGGTAGTGTGACCGCTCAAAGACTAACATCGACTATTGTACCACATGCCACATCAACATTTTCACATTTAATTGTGATGTCATTGTGAAATATGTCTAGACAATAATTGCACAGGACTAGTCTGCGACCGCCCAGTGCTTAGCCAGCCGTGCCACATCATAATAATGCATCTACGTGGTGCATGGTGCAGTGTGTGACTTTACGGACTGCCAATACATAATGCATTGTGTATGGCAATGCGTTTATGTGTGTTTGCGCATGGCGGTCGCTTATTACATACGACACCCTCTGCGGTCTAAATGGGGGGTGACGAGGACTTCGGATATCTCAGGGAGCTTAATCCAGTTCTACAAGAATGGCAGAACCGCTGGGGAGGCCTTCAGAGACATCAACGAGGGTGCCTATTATCCTGCTGTCTCCCTCTATACCAATCCCACAGGTACGCGCCACGCAACACCTCTAGTATTATGTGCAAATATATCCAGGTATTGTTTCTTTAGAAAGCGACGCTGATGATGCCAAGGAGAGGGCGAGGGTGGGGCAGAGCAAGAGGCCCCAGCAGAAGTGACCTTCAATTTCAGTCAAAACGTAGCATTTCCGATGAACGTGGACAACGCTGGTAAGATCCGTTGGCCCATGCGAGCCATTGGGTGTCCATATAACCGGGTATGAAATGAAGAGGGGTGTCCATATGACCGGGTATGAAATGAAGAGGGGTGTCCATATAAC
>LGRX02014668.1:25561-42864 GCA_001247695.2 Cymbomonas tetramitiformis | reverse complement strand
CGACGAGCCAAGAGACATGCCAGTGGTAAACACACGCACGCTTGGCTCAAGTCGACAACCCTGTTGAGGGGACACCATGGCACGATCGGCCTTACACCAAAGACGGACTGGAGACCTGGCGCGCATAGCACGACGAGCCAAGAGACATGCCCGTGGTAAACACGCGCACGCTTGGCTCAAGTCCTGAGGGGACACCATGGCACCATCGGCCTCACACCGAAGACGAAAACCATACCTGGAGTCAGTCACCGTGGAGGACGTCGCAGCATAGGTGCGCGATGTCAGTCAGTCACCGTGGAGGACTTTGAATCATAGGTGCGCAGAGTCAGCCACCGTGGAGGACTTCGAATCATAGGTGCGCGGAGTCAGTCACGGTGGTGGACTTCGAGTCTTAGGTGCGCGGAGTCAGTCCCCGTGGAGGACTTCGAGTCATAGGTGCGCGGAGTCAGTCACGGTGGAGGACTTCGCATCATAGGTGCGCGGAGTCAGTCACCGTGGAGGACTTCGAGTCATAGGAGACCTGGCGCGCATAGCACGACAAGCCAAAAGACATGCCCGTGGTAAACACGCGCACGCTTGGCTCAAGTCGTCTCACATCTGAACACGCCTCCTAACTGTACTACTTCCACCAGGCGCCCCACACAAGCAGATCACCAATGGTGATTCCGGCACACCCTCTGAAGCTCTTATGGTTAAGAAACAGATTGGACGTGGTTAGCAGGCTGAGAAGCGCACCAGGTCAGCTTGGGAGACACCCTCCACCTCCCCCGCCTCCTGCGCAGGGTCAGCCTCCTGCAGAGCACAGACCGTGTGCCACGTGAGGCATGCTGCGGACCGTGAGGTTGTGTGGGCTCCAAGATGTTCACGTTTCTACATGGAAAAATCAGGCAGCTGAGTTACGGGAGGAGTGACTCGGAAATGTCAACGGTCCAAGAACACTTACCGCAGGCCCCTGGGGTGCAGCAGCAGCTCCACCACCATGCCCACCGGGACGCACTGCAGGAGGCTGTGTGAGGCACGCTCCAGACCGTGAGGTGGTGTGATGCGGCGGTATGAGGCGCAATTTAGACCGTGAGGCGGCGTGGGGCACTTTTTAGACAAGTATGTGCATAAGGTACAAAGATCCGGCGCGAGCATGCACTAGACAAATATTCCCCCCCCAAAAAACGAACATACCCGCTCCAAGATGTTCACGTTCCTACATGGAAAAAGCAGGCAGCTGAGTTACGGGAGGAGTGACTCGGAAATGTCAACGGTCCAAGAACACTTACCGCAGGCCCCTGGGGTGCAGCAGCAGCTCCACCACCATGCCCACCGGGGCGCACTGCAGGAGGCTGTGTGAGGCACGCTCCAGACCGTGAGGTGGTGTGATGCGGTGGTATGAGGCGCAATTTAGACCGTGAGGCGGTGTGGAGCACTTTTTAGACAAGTATGTGCATAAGGTACAAAGATCCGGCGCGAGCATGCTCTACACAAATATTCCCCCCACAAAAAACGATCATACCCGCTCCAAGATGTTCACGTTCCTACGTGGAAAAATCAGGCAGCTGAGTTACGGGAGGAGTGACTCGGGAATGTCAACGGTCCAAGAACACTTACCGCAGGCCCCTGGGGCGCGTACCGAGGTCGACCTCCATACCCGCCGGCGCGCACTGCAGCAGGCTGTGTGAGGCATGCTCCAGACCGTGAGGTGGTGTGATGCGGTGGTGTGAGGCGCAATTTAGACCGTGAGGCGGCGTGGGGCACTTTTTAGACAAGTATGTGCATAAGGTACAAAGATCCGGCGCGATTATGCACTAGACACATATTCCCCCCACAAAAAACGAACATACCCGCTCCAAGATGTTCACGTTCCTACATGGAAACAGCAGGCAGCTGAGTTACAGGAGGAGTGACTCGGAAATCTCAACGGTCCAAGAACACTTACCGCAGGGCCCTGGGGTGCAGCAGCAGCTCCACCACCATGCCCGCCGGCGCGCACTGCAAGAGGCTGTGTGAGGCACGCTCCAGACCGTGAGGTGGTGTGATGCGGCGGTATGAGGCGCAATTTAGACCGTGAGGCGGCGTGGGGCACTTTTTAGACAAGTATGTGCATAAGGTACAAAGATCCGGCGCGAGCATGCTGTATACAAATATTCCCCAAAAAAAACGAACATACCCGCTCCAAGATGTTCACGTTCCTAGAGCGAAAGAGCAGGCAGCTGAGTTACGGGAGGAGTGACACGGAAATGTCAACGGTCCAAGAACACTTACCGCAGGCCCCTGGGGTGCAGCAGCAGCACGATGCATGATGCTGCCGCCGACGCTCCTGGAGGGCATCACCGTCCGCGCAGAAGCACCCACCTGCGACACCGTCGAATATTCACAAACTGGCCAATGCGCATTTTCACTATAAACAATACACGCATGTCGAACACCTAGAGGTAACCCACCTGCCCTCCAGGGACTCGCATGGCCACCCCAAGCAAGGCTGCGCCACGCGACGCGGACTGCACGCCTCCCACATACAGGTCCATCCTGCGAGCAATCGCCAACGTAAACACATGCATGCCTATGAACCTAATCAAGGAAAACACCACTGCTGACTAAATAGCAAGCTAACAGCCGGTAGGGCTACGAGTGTAATCTGTTCCAAACCTGCAAGGTCCTTTGCCTCTTCGAGGAAGGACCGCTATCTCCCGTTTTCTCCATTGCAGCTTGCTGTTTTTTATTTTTTTTACTCTCTTGCGAGAGTCAACCGCTCGTTTTTCAAATTGTAAAGAACTTCAAGACAAACACGACTTGGTGTGGCGCAGGCAACAGGCGGGATATCTCGCCTTGCATATCATCATCGTGCGCAATCGATCGCAAGCGCCATCGACTCGTCGTGATGACGGCCATGGCCATGCATGCGATTTCGCTATCTTATTATCTTAGTTTATATTTATGCACTCGTCACCTGCTTGCCATGGAATTTCTATCATTTATACCGCGACTGTATGCCTTCCCCCATGTTCTCGCAATTTATACACATCGATTAGCCTTTCATTAAATTTATACAAGCGTTTAGGCTCTCGATCTCAGATTCTCGCCTGTCTCCGCGGCTTTTAGGGGCTTTTAGGGGCGTATTTAGGACACCAAATCCTAATTACCCAGCTTTAGGGGGCATTTTGGCACTTTAGGACCATTCTCGATTTTTTAGTAAAACTTAGTGAATTTTAGTTAGAATCCTTGTTCAAGTGTGGACCCCCGGCTGCAGAAGGGCCGCCTGGCTTTGCTCCGTCAGGATCGCTAGGTGCAGGGTGTATTGCTTCTTTTTTTCTTTACGGCCCGCAACCGGCAAATCCACTGGCCCGCTTTCGGCCAAGCAATACGGCCAATCTCGAAAATTTAATTTTAAGTATGGTGATAATGCAAAAATCGCATAATTTTGCAAAATTTTTGCTATTTTCATATTAAACGTCACGGCCCGCACTCATACATCCCATCGGCCCGCATTCGGCCCGGAGTGGTGAGCTACGGCCCCGGGCCGGCCCGCCACGGTAAGCAATATACCCTGGATAGGTGTCTCCCTTGCTTGCCTCGCGGCAACTCGCACGTCGGACGTCAACTGTCGTGGTCGGGGCACTCGAGCTGGCTCCCGGGGTATGGTCGGTAGGAGCCCCCTCCCCAGACCCAAGGGCCACCACTGTTGCGAGGGACTGCCTCCGCAGCCGGGCCAGCTGGCGGGAGCCCGCAGTCTCGTGCTCCCGTGCAGCACCACCCTTGCCCGCCTTGTGCTGCAGGGCAGCTTCATCGCTGTTGGCTCCAGTCCGTCCTCTGCCGCCAGGTGGCCCAAGTTGCCCTTCCGCATCCACTGGCACCACCATGATCTGAGCGGCATCACGAGACTGCTCCATGTGTGTTTCCCCTGCACCCTCCGTCGGTGGTTCGACCTCTGACCCCGTTGGCGGGCCTGCGCCGGGGTGCTCCGCAGGCACGCCCCCTCCATCCAGCGACTGAAGTGACCCCCGCTGGGGACCCCGCACTGGTGGTCTCGGCCAGAGGCGCTGTCTCAGAGTGGGGAGCCGAGTCGGGAGCGGACTGCCTGTCCCCCTCCTGGCCGTGAAACTCCCGCAGACACTCCCTGAAGGTAGCCGCGAGGGCTACTGGAGTGAGCGTCTGTCCTTCGTCACGCTCTCGTCGCCGCAGCCTCCGCTTCCGCTCCTTAGAGTCGCGGTGTCTGCGAGCGCGGTCACTCAGTTCGCCACTCTGCTTACTCGTGCCCGACTTGGACGTCGACTGCGAAGACCTCGAGGACCTCGATGTTGATGACGACGCCTGCGAGGTAGCGGAGGAGCCAAGCGAAGGGGAGTCCGACTCCTCACGGAAGGGCAGATTGAGCCCACCCCAGCTCGCAGGGCCCGACGAGCGTCGAGATCGCCGACGCTCTGCAGGACGAACATACACCTCGGGCTGCGACAACACGGTGGACGCCTCGTCAGTGTTGGAAGGGTGCGTCAGGAGTGACGTCGAGGAGGTGACGATACGCTGTACCGAAGTGGTCGTGTCGACGACGACGACCAAATCCTCCTGCTCGATATCCCTGAACGTGCGAGGTATGGGCAGCAGGCTATTCTCCTCCTCGTCATCCTCGTCATCCCACTGCGGCCCCAACCCGTACGGATCGCCGGGGTCCACGTCGCTGTAGCCTCCTGACCGCAGGTACTCCTCATAGTCGCGGTACCCATCCTCGTCAGCGACACACTCGTCTTCGTCATCAGCAACACCCTCGTCCTCGTCGGCGACACCCTCGTCTTCGTCAGCGTACTCGGGTGGGGTCGGCGTACAACTCGTCGCTACCCCTGGCGCGTCCGAGGCGGCAGCTGCTCCTGTCGCGTGGCCAATGTGTGTGCCGTCAGCACCCGCGACCGCCGCCCCCGCTGCGAGGCCTGGGTGTGTCACTCCAGCCCCCTCCGGAACCTCCACACTCCCGCCGACCCACGTGTGCTACTCCGCGTGGCCGGCGCCAACGTACCGCTGGGCCACCGGTCCAACAATCACCGGGACCGAGGCAGAGTAGCCCGCGCCGAAAGGTCCTCCCGCGTGCGCCCCCCCAGTGCCAACATTGCCCACTCCTGCAGGGTAGCTCACACCGGGGTGCCCCGCGTGCACCCCTCCAGTGTTTCCAAGAGCTCCACCTGCCAGGTACATACCTCGTGCCGGGGTGTCCAACGGGCACCCCTCCAGCACCAACGGCCATAGTCAACAGGTGTCGGTTCGCCGGACGCTGCCAAGAATATCGCTGCTTCCTCCTGGCGTCTGAAGGCCAACCAGCGTGCGGCGTCCTCGCTGCTCCTGGGGGCGGCTGTACTGGCGCCCACCTGCACTGGGCCACCTGAGTAGTGGTGAACTGCTGGCAAGCGTAGGGGGTGGGGACTTCTCTGAAAGGGAAGTTCCCTGACCACGTCCAGGGGGAGACTGGAGCGGGTCCAGGAGCTGCTGCTGGGTCTGGAACGACTGGGCAGCTCCTGCGAAGGTTTGGGGATAAGGACTCAGGGGTCCGAGCCTGGGGTCTGTGGGGTAAGCCTGCGGTGGCAGGGGACTGGGGTGTCCTATGGGTGCTGCCACAGCAGGTCCTATGGTGGTGGGAGGGAAAGTGAACGTGGTGAGGATGTGGTAGGGGTCCTGTCCCGGCTGCATCTTCACTCGTTCACGCTCCAGCAACTTCTAGGTAAGCCAGGGGCTTCTACTCCTCTTCGTCGTCCGACGCGGGGGGAGAAGGTGGTCGGAGGGACCGTCGTCGGAGTCGTCGGAGTGTCCTGCCGGCGGGTGGGTAGGCCCCGGCTCGAACAGCCACTTAGAAGGTCCCTATTACCACCACTCTCTCCTGTGCTTCTGTGGAGGTACTGCCATTCACTGACCGCTGTAGCAGGAGGGGTTGCAGCCGGTTCCACGAAGTTTGAAAAATCGATGAAAAATGTCTACTTGTATTCAAAAGGGAATAAAAGTAGACACAGTGTTAAGGAGTCCAGACAGTGGCTGTTGGTGTTGTACACTCGCTGGCTGTAGTTGAGGTGGCCAGAATCACTTTTGGAGTTGAAAGAATGTTGAAGGGGACCCTCTGGCATGGTTGAAACAGTCCTTGGTCGCACTTCTGTCCATTTTCTCAAAATGTTGCCAGGGCTCCGCGACACAGTTTTGAAGTGCCTAACGTATGGGCTGGGGTCAAGATGCTGAAACCAGAAGTATCCAGATAGCTCTCAGTGAGTCCCATAGCGCTAAATATCGATCAAAACTGTTGAGTGCTATCCATATCTGAAAGGTAAAGCAGGTATACAGCCCAAAAATCGATATTTACCAGCTTGATGAAAGTCCAAAAAGTCTAATTTTGCTGTCTTGAAGTCAAATTAAGCAGCCAAAATAGCTTTGCTCTCCAAGGCTCAATAACTGAAACCAATCGGTCAAAATATCCATGCGAATCACACTGAAGTAAAAATATCGTCCACGAGCCCAAATATCGAAGTTGAAGAGTAAGATCAAGACCTTGAACTCAGGGTTTTGGCTCAAAAAGTCAAGATTGAGCACATATTTTCACGAAAAAGCTGTTAGTGACCATACTGAGCGCTGATACAAGTTGGAAAGGTTGTAAATATCCCATAAAAATTGTGCAAGCCATTCTCTCTCCCCCCCAATATGTGTTGTAGAGCCAGAAACGTAATGTAGAACCAAAAACGAGCGAAACCGGTACAACTAACGACCAAAACGGTCCCGCCTCAAGGACACTAACCCGTCACGTCGCCAGAACAACCGAAACGCACGAGAAAAACATATCAGAACGTCGCAACGAAAGCCGAAAGCAGTTTGCCACAGGTCCAAAGTGCGCATGTAAGTACGCAAAGCGAGCGAGAGCGAGCTAAAAAGACGCTCACACGCCCAAGATACCAAATTGTCCCAGGGGAATTCCCAGGAGTAAACTATTATCCTCTATTATCTTGAGGAATCATATCATATATTCAGATATACAATTTAACATAAACCCAGACAGCAAGAGTTATTATTTTATGTTGTCCAAGTCTAAGAGACCAACTCAATGATCTCTCTTTATTCACCACCCTGAGCTCACAGATTATTTCCCCTAACTGTTCGCTCAGATGAATGTCACATTCCCTTACAATTTCTCCCAATAGTCCCCTGATATCAATTTCAGGCATTCAGACACCCCTTATCGTGAGGGGGTCTCAGCTACGTCGTGCCCCCTGGCACAAGGGGGGCGACAGCACGTCCCGACGAGAGCATGGCACCTGGGTTTCTCTTGAGGTGCCATGGAGGAAGAGGAGGAAGAGGAGGAAAGCTTGCACTTCACGGGAGCGCCTATTCAACCCCCGGTAGGTATATGCCATGCTTGAACGGCCAGTTTTCGTCATGGCTTGTCATATTTCGTTTCGTTTCGTTTCGTTTCGTTTCGTTTCTGTACAAGACGAACGTGAGACACCTGAGTTCTCCTCGAGGAGGAGGAATGCGTATACTGCATCTCCGTCGCTCAGCAGGACTGCGGCTGTCGCGATCTCATCTGTCGGACTGTCGCTGAATCGCTCGCTGTGACGCTGTCGCTCGGTCAGATCGGACATCGGTCAGATCCTGAAAAATGATGTTGTAAAATGGTAGCGTGCTGTCCCATTTTACAGCTGTTCAGGTAGCTTAGAAACGCGGAAAAGGAAAGGCGAAGGGTTTAGGCTAGCCGCAGTTGCATATAGTTTAGGAGCATATGAAAAATATGCTCGTTCGAAAATATTCTTCACGTGCTTCTAAACTCGCATATATACTGAACGCACTGACGGGGAGGACAATTGGCAAGCATCTTTGAAACTTCCGAGTTCGTCAAGTAAATCTCGTCACAAGGGGTTGAGCCTTGGTAGTTTTTTTAATGTAACATCGTAACTATGCATGAGGGAAAGGTTTGATGCCGTTTTCACAACACCAGCAGGCTGCACTGGTCATGCGAAATTTCACAGACCGTCTAATATGAATCTTACTTCAATATTACATGCTTAAGCTAATTTCAAGGCAAGCAGGTGTGGATCGCGTGAGCCTCCGAAATACTGAACCCAAAGACATTAGAATATTGAACTTGGAAAAGTCTTCTTATCTCAAAGAATGCGGGCGCAGTAGGTACTAAGAATCCGTGCGCCATTGTATATTGTAGTTTACGTCACGATTTGCCCTATGCCAGGTGTTGGGATGTCATGAAACCAAGGCGCAGAAGAGGGCAAACAGGGTACACTAGGACAATTAAATCACACTTTCGCATACAATCTGTATACTGAATCCGTTCACACCAATTTTGATGATCGCTTTTCTGGTTCAGCACACATGCATATACCATCACCATATGTGTATTATACATATTATATACATTTAAGTACCTCACTTCTCTCAATATCATGTACATCGATATATAGATGAACACGACGTTATACATGGCACACGCATGGGCTGGCAAAGTGCACTTGCACATCCCTTGCTAGCCAAAGGGAAACCTAAGTTGCAGTTGGTGGTCCGATTGCTCGACTATCAAACAAGGGAGCTCAACTGCTTCTCCCGTGACACCCCGTTTGCAGAAGCAGGTCCATTGAAAACACTTACTTTCAGGTCAATTGGTGGCTAAGCATTTTCGCTGGGCAGCTTCTTCAACAGAAAACAGCTACTTTGCCCACGCGAGCGCTGGTGGCTCAATCTTGCGATGCATTTGAAAGACCACCCGAGAAACAGTGCCGGGAGCAAGTCGAATGGATCGGTTGATTTCAGTTTGGAGATGCTGCTCCTGCCACACGGGATAGTGCACGTGATTTTCTCGAGCGTTCCGTATTCGCTTTGCCCTCTCGACCTGAGAGTGTGCAGGAAGCCTCTTTTTTTCGGGATTGTCTTGTGAGGAGTTCACGGTGGGCAACATCAACCTCGGCGCTTGAGGCCGGCTCCGGCCCAAGTGGCTCCGCGGGCTCCGCGAAGCCGAATGGTTATGCTGCTGGGGCGGCACCTGGCCCTGCTCACCAGAGGGCTTCGCCAGAGGGCGGTTAGAGAGGGTGCTCGAGGCCATCAGTGGCAGCCCGTCCGGTCCTCGAGGCGACTTCACAAGAGGGAGATTGGAGAGGGTTTGGGAGCTAAGCAGCGGTGATTGCCCACGTAAATGTTGGCAATCTGCTGCTCCTTCCGTGAGAGGCCGCTGCACTCTGGGCAGGCGCCCATCCACGGCATTGCTATCGTCCTCTTCTCCTGGTGACAACAGAAAGGACTCCTCACGATTCTCCTCCGAGTTGAGCATAGCAGGGACCCTAGCGGGTGCCTTATCAGGCGTCCACGCTCAATTTAAAAAGAGGACCAAGGGGGGAGGGTGACATAAATGGGGAGGGGGAAGGGTATCCACGGTTTGAGATGACGAATTCCGATGACACGAAGGCAGCAGCTCTGGGACGAGGGAGCAATTGCACACAGTAAAACAGCTTCCCCGCAATCTCCTTTCCCCATAGGAGGCAGATATGTCAGGCCGCCATAAGGCAGATATGGTGTTTCTGCACAACGAGGTTGTGCCTTGCTTTGGCCGTTTCAAGCTGATGCATGGTAATTCTCGTTTCGTGCGAGACGAAACGACACTTCGAGAAGACCGAAACGTCCTACTCTTTTGAGAGGAACTTTGGGCTCGCCATACGTGTGGCCACAAAGCTTCTATCCCGAGGCACTGAATAATTGTGGCGACGTCACAAGGGGAGAACGGGGGGGTGGAGGGGGGTAAGACCGAGGGGGGTTCGGGAGGACAAGGAAGGATGCGGCTTGCGAAAACTATGGTCGGGGCAATACCAAACTGTCTTTGAAATTCTCTGCGTTGATGCTGAGCGCTCAGCGTGAAGCGCCTCAGCTTATCCGCTTCTTCGATCGACAACGTCGATACCATCTTCAATTCGCGACGGATTCTGTCTCGAGTTTGAGTTTTTTCCCCGCCTAATATGCGCTGCACAGCTTTTCGTGCCCTAGCCTGAGGGGTGCCCTTGTGGCCGTGCAAGGAGCGCATTGAGGCCCCGTTCTTATTCTCCGATTCCAGCTCGAGCTTCTTTTTCTCCGCCACGGACTGGCGCTCACAGAGACCCTCAAAGGCGCGCGAGTTGCGATTCATAACTGCGTCCATCATCAGCTTACGCCTGTATGCAGCGATCAACATTTGGTACGGCAAACTATTCTGATCCTGTTCATCATTTCCTGGGAGAGACGCCGCAACCAACACCCGGCAAACTCGTCTGTAAAAGACGCGAACGTGAAGGCAAACAGAACAGAAACACCAGCGCGCGAGGAGGCACGGGAGCGAGCAAACAGCGCTTTTCTTCGCACTTTAAGTGCAGCTGGTGTGTTATGACATTGAAATTGTATGCATAAATTTCCCCCGGGACTCCGCCCCCGCCGCATTGAGCCCGTATAACTCGAAACCCTGTTCGAGCGTCAAGGCAAGCTTGACCGCACCTGCGAGGTACAGCGAAGCCGGAACACGCTAACGGGCGGTGCTTCAAGATAATTAGGTGTACTCTTGCGAATATCCTAACTCGGCATAACTTCCATATTTAATTGCCAGGTCGGGGGTTAGGACTTTCGCGGCGTGCTTGCTTTAATTTCGTCTTGGACTTGGGTCTAGAACACAAAAAGCTTGCAAGGAAATACCTTGGGAATCAACGTTTGCATATATCGAAGAGGATATAATTTGTATGAACTCGTGAAATTCCAGCTCTCCAGACCCGTCCGTGTCAATGTCCTTCATCATCTCTTTTATCGCAGCACGATTAACCCGAATCCCCAACGTTTTGAATAGCTGATGTAGCTCACCAACATCGACTGAACCATCTCCATCACAGTCCAATAGGTCGAACCACTCCTTCAACTCTGCATCTTGGGCTTTCGACATTGGGGGCTTCACTATCCTCCCGTGCTTGCGCAACCAGTGCTCGATCGACTGACTGATGTTGAAAGGGTCACCACCCCTTGACGCTTTCGAAAGTCTCAAGCTGGACGATTCGGCAGTCTCTGCAGCACTTTCTATAGTGCTCGAGCTGCTTTCTGCTGTGCTCGGATTAAGCACTTTCATGTTAAACATCGTGTCTCGCTTGGACAGAAAACACCGAAATCGGAGTTCAAGATGTAACCGTTATCCCTCCAAAAAAGTGAGAGACTCTTCTATTCGCGAGGATAAAGCGTGAAAATAATTGGAACAAAAACCCCTGCATTAGCGTACGCCTCTCTCAGTTAAGAGGATTTTGCTTGGATTTTCCCTGTAAAAAAGTTGACCTTTTGCAGCGGGAGAGCTCTGGAGCAAATGCCGGTCAGATGTCGACTGCCAGGTAATCGCAGCAGCGCGAAAAATTTGCCCTACTGCCTTCTCCTAGCCAGTCCCAGCAAGACAGAGCGCTAATGATACACTCGTAGGGCAGACCATTCGTCTTCAACAACTTGCTTGTAGTTCTCTCCACAGAAAGCGTCATCTAACAATAAAACAAACGAACTTTCAACTTGATTTGAACACAAGCACAGGCGTGTCACATGACATGACATATGACACGTCGGCATGCGACGTACACTCATACTAGATATACTCATCATCAACCTACTTATATACGTCAAAGGTTCTTATGTGAATGAAATATAAACGACGACAATAATAGCAATAATAAATATACCAAACATTAATTATTCCTCTCAAAGTAAATATATAAGGATCCCGGCCCTGGCCTTCGGCAACGACATAATACACTTATAAAACAATGTTCCTCTACCCTTCCTCATATATTAATATACATGGTGACACATGATAGGTTAACGATATTTAGCGATAGCGATAGCGATATGGCATGGCATGGCATATGCGTGCTTGAACTTGGCGGTTTATACGAATTATAAGTGATTTTTTTGATGATGAGCATACATAATTACATCATATATACGACCAGTCCGAGGTATTTTTATAGCGTGTCACCATAGCCAATCCATATCATGCTTTCTGACCCGATTTTAAGCAGCGAAAAGGCATATTCAATGTATAATTTCTGGAAAATCTACTATACTTTGTATAAACGGAGTTCTGTGACATGACATGACACCCGCACCCTGACATGACACTTGCTCCACTGCTCCTGCAGTGATCCACGTTCCGCGTGAGAACTTGATTTACTGTAGGGTTTTTAAAAGTTCTGGGGACCCAAAGGCTTCCAAGAATACACGTGGCATTATGACTGCGCTGCCAAATGGGACATATATAGTGTAGATAATGTTAAATGTAGTCAAACCAACGCAAGGCTGGTGCGCTGGTCAACAAACTCAAACTGACGCGCAGTGTGAATTTTATGAACCACTTTGGTGACCACCAAAGTGGCGTCACAAGTCCCGAGTGGGGGAAATTTTGGAAAATATCATTCTTGAAAGGCGGAAGAATTTTTGAGGCAGATCTATATTCTAGAATTCAGAATTCAAATTTGTATTCTAGGATTATTGTCACTTTTCTATTCCAACCAAATTGTCCACCCGATATACCCTTCCTGTTTGTTGGTTGGTCATGCTCCCGTTTCCGTTTTCTTCCGATTGGCACCGTAGACGCGCCAAGCTGTCGTGAGGCGGACCTGCAGTTGTGGGAGGAAAGAGGCGATCTTACAAAGAATAAAAGGAAAAAGAAAGACGATGAGGGAAAGGCATGTAGAACGTGCAATATACTTATCAGCGGCTGGGTCGTGAACCTGCGTGGGAAGCAGGGAGTGCCCAGTAACCCGCTCGATGCGGCTAAAATAACGGGGAAGCTGAAATCCCCCCCCACTGTATGGGGGTCCAGCTTCTCCTAGTATCACCCCTTGTTGCGTGTGTCACTGGTCGTGTGTCACCGTATGACACTCGCCTGCTAGAAAGCTCACTCCCGTAATCCTTCTATCAGTTTTGTTATCACCGGTTTCCCCAGCCACTGCTTTCTGAGTCCCTGTTGCTGAAATCTGTATAGGCAGCCCTGACTGGGAGTCCCGGTCAGGCCCCTATGACAGATCACTAGGACCAACATTGGACTGCTGACTGATCTGTAGGTTCGTACTGTGACACACGCTGTGTCACAGGTAGGCTAGACTCCGAGACCGTCCGAGACCGTTCCGGGTATATCTAGCTTAGGGTTTATTTATCTTATACAGTTTATCCACACGAGTACGGGACTTTCTGATATCTAGTGTACTTGGATATTCCGGTAGGTCGTGGCCCCATCCACGTTTTCATTCCACTTGCTATCTTGGCCATGATTGGCTAAGCAGCCGCTTGAAGAGGTGGTGCACACTTGCGCGTTTGGGTGCGACTAGGATTTGGAACATGGCTTTACGGTAGACGTCTTTTTTGCGGCTGCGAGTCATGGGCACCGCGCGTTGCTATTGCTCGGTTTTGGCAATGTTCATTTACGTTATCTTGCCTGCCCTGATCCCACTGGTTTACGTACTTTGGGCTGGTGCTCCGGACACCTTCGACCACACCGACATTTGCAAGTGCCCCACGCTTGTTTCGCCTCTCCGCGCGTTCTGCCGTTACGCCTACCCTCCATTTCCGCCACAACACCCAAACGTGCAGCCGCGCATTATCTTTTCTCTGGCTTTCTACAGTATGGCAGCATCTACACGAGCTCGTAAACGCCTATTGAGGGACTCCGACTTGGACGCCTCAATACGGCTTCTGGATGCGGTTCGGGACACTCCGACCGCTAGCACCCCACCTGTGGTGCCCCCTGCTACTTCCAGCAACACCGACGCTGCTGTCGCGTTGCGGAAGCACCTGGTCGACCAACATGCCACGGTTGACGCGGTGTACAAGGGGCGCTTGCACCGGGCTTGGGCCAAGGGTATCCGCGAGGATATCCTTGGTTCCAAGAAACATCATTATCGTGGTACTGACGACGCGGACCGCCTCTCCGAGCTGGTGGTGCAGCTTCGTACCGAGTTTCAGTCCGCTGGGCTGGATTTGGCTCCCTTTGACCTCGACGACCCCACCTCTCTGGTTATCGAGAAGGTTAATGGGCTTCTCTACGACGTGTTGGCCCTCGTCGTGGAGCGCAACTCCGTGGCGGACACCTGGCTTCGCGGTACAGACTCTTCGGCTGACCGAGATGGGCGTCGCGCCCTTATCGACATCATCAAGGGGAGCGCGCCGGCCGCGCTACGTGAGAGCCACCAGCAGGAGCACGCAGCTCTACGTTATCCCGCAGGCGTTGACCCGCAGCCCATCTTGGCTCGTGAGCAACGTTTGGTCCTTTGGTGCGGGATAACCGCGCTCCTGACTGGCGGCCCACCGACGAGACCCGCAAGCTCTCATTGTACAACCGCCTCGACCCGATCTTCTACGCGGCGGTGAAGGTGCGTTATCCGCTTGCGGGTGACTTCGGCGGAGTTACTCTCCGCTCGCTTCAGGCTCTCGTCGTGGCCATCTTCCAGGCATGGGCACAGTCGGACGAGGGGGCGTCGGCACATGAGAAGCAGGTGCTGGGGATGGACGGTAAGCCCTCCGCTCTGGTCACGTCGTCGGAGTACACGGTGCTCCTCGAGGAGATCGCGGCCTTAAAGGCCTTGATGCGAGGTGGCCGTGCGGGCGGGGGACAGCAGCCGCAGCCGCAGCATCGGGGGAAGCAGCATCCGAGGGGGTTTCGCGTGGGTGCAGGCAACCCCCCCGCGGTCGGCTTTGACCGCGACAGCATGAAGGCGAAGCCGCTGTGCCACCGCTGCCGCAAGGCCGGTAAAGGTGAGGTGTATCACCCGTACCGCGACTGCCCGCTTGGCGGTCGCCAACACTCGCCAGCCACGGCAGCGGCTTTCTGCATTCCCATTGAGCAGGAGGACGCGGAGGGCCTGCACGCATTAGCGCTCGTGCAGGTCTTCCAGGACGCGGCAGACATTGGACCGGAGGCCTTCTCGCATGCGGCGTTGGCGTATGGTCCGCCCGCGGTGCTCTCCACGGACGGCGTCGGTGGGATCGACGTGGCGGCCTACGGTTTCTCCGTGCCGCCTCCGCCTTCTGGCGGGACCGACGACGGGGACATCTTGCGGCGGCTTGATGCCCTCACCTCTGAGGTTCAGGCCGCCCAAGAAAAGGTACATTACACTCACGCATCCTTTGTTCGATCCTGGGAGTGCGGTTGAGGAGCATGCGTCGGCTCTGGTGTGTGGCCCTGCCGCTGCGGCGGGAATCACACCGGAGGGGCAGATTCCGGCAGGTGGTGCGCCGGCATCGGCGTCCGCCGTGCCGGCCACTGCTATGCCTGTCTCGCAGGTGAAGGATGTACAGCCCGCGCCAACTCAATCGGCGCGGGTGACCACCACGGAGGCGACATGCGGTGAGTTCGGAGGCTTCGTGCAGACGGTGAATCACGCCGCCGTCCACCCGTCTGACCTGACAGGCTATGACACGGACGACTACGAGGATTTCGCCGACGGTACTTTCGCGGTGAAGCCGCGAGCTCCGGCCGGTGCTATCGGGTGCGGTGTGCCGCCTTTCGGCTTTGGCACGCCGGCAATCGGCGCTCTCGCCATGCTTTCTCTCTTGTGCATTTCTTTTGCAGGTGTAGCTGTTTCGGCATCCACAGCTTCTGCTGTGTCGGCATGTGCACCGGCTACGGAGATGCCTTCGCCTGGTGGTGATCTCGATTGGGAGGCTCCGTCATTTTACTCTACGAATGATTTTGTTGATTCTGTGATCCCGGCTCAGGGTTTCTTGTTGGCTCACGATGTGCCACCGCTTCAGCCGCCCGAGCCTCCTGACACTCTGAGCCTGCTAGCCTTTCAGGATTTGTCTCGGGCAGATTTGGGGATTGACATGGCCTTCTACTACGGCATGGCCTTACATGAGAGCGGTCCTCTGGATGTGGACCCTACAAATTATTGCCCCATTCATCCGTGTGGATTTGCATATGGACAGCGTATGGACGTCGCAAGGACCCATATCAAGGTATGGCTTACGCGAGGTCGACTTTACACAAAACTTCGGAAAATATTTTTATTCGATAAACATGTCGCTTAAAGCAATCTAAACATATTGCGCGCTCTGGGTATACAATTGACCCAGGCATTGAAAAGTTATGGCCGATACCGCTCGGTTACCTCCCATACTTAACCATACTTAAGAGCACACTTCAATCGCATTTATCTCACGATCTAGAAAATCGGAAGTTTTGTGTAAAGTCGACCTCGCGTAAGCCATACCTTGATATGGACAACCGTATGGACGGTCTGGACAGATTTCTGGCGAAACCTTGATGCATATGTAAGAACCATACGGACGACGCGTAATTGTGGTGTCCATATGAAAATGTCCCATGGACACCGTAAGGATTTCGTAAGGACACCGTATGGACGGCCGTATGGACACCGTATGGACAGAACACATGTCCACATGGTGTCCATACGCATGGACAGAGGCACTATCCAACCGCACGACAGCGCAGGGACACCGTATGGAAACCCGTATGGATAGCATATGGACGTCGTAACCGGACGTGCGGACAACGTATGGACTACCGTAAGGACAGCGTATGGATAGCGTATGAACATCACAGTCGCACGTGCGGACACCGTATGTAATGCCGCAAGGACGGCATATGGACGGCGCATGGACATCGTAAACGTGCGTGCGGATGGCATATGGACTCCCATAAGGACAACGTATGGACGTCGCATGGACATCGTAACCGGACGTGCGGACAACGTATGGACCACCGTAAGGACAGCGTATGGATAGCGCATGGACCTCATAATCGCACGTGCGGACACCGTATGTAATCCCGTAAGGACGGCATATGGACGACGCATGGACATCGTAAACGTGCGTGCGGACGGTATATGGACTCCCATATGGACAACGTATGGACGACGCATGGACATCATAATCGCACGTACGGACATCGTATGGACCACCGTAAGGACAGCGTATGGATAGCGCATGGACATTATAATCGCACGTGCGGACACCGTATGTAAATCCGTAAGGATGGCATATGGACGACGCATGGACATCGTAAACGTGCGTGCGGACGGCATATGTACTCCCATATGGACAACGTATGGACGACGCATGTACATCATAATCACACGTACGGACACCGTGTAGACTACCGTATGGACATCGTAAACGTGCGTGCGGACGGCATATGGACACCCATAAGGACGGTCAATAATAGATAGTCCACACGCATGGACATCGGTGTCCGTACGTGTGGATAGCTTGTGTTTATAGATATCAATGCGTATGGACGATGCAGTCCACGCGTACGGACATCGGTGTCCGTGCGCGTGAATAGCTTGTGATAC
>LGRX02014668.1:0-25443 GCA_001247695.2 Cymbomonas tetramitiformis | reverse complement strand
ACAAGTCGGTGAGAATCGCTGACTGGTTTTTTTGAGCTATGAAATAGTCGAAAATAAGAAATATGGGTGCTGGCGCCGCAGGCGGAAACTTTTGAAAATGTCGTTTTTTTAAGGGTTTATCATTGGACTTTTAAGAAAATTGCTGGCTGATTGAAAGAAAATACTTGCTAATTCTTACCGATTCCATAGGACAAAGGCGGGAGTACGCAAGTTGGTGAAATTAGCTGGCTGACCCCAAATCTCCGATTTTCTTAAAGGTGAGTGATTACTGTACACAAAATATTTACAAGGTACAGGGATACACAAAATATTTACAAAATGTTTACAAAATGTTTTCTAGCCTAGCTTTTCGACTTCTTTGCTGGATTTTCACCTTCTTCCTTTTTTCTGTCAACGTTTCTCTTCTTTGGAATTTGGAATTTGGAATTGGGAGCGGAACCGCCCTTAACCTTATCATCCTTCTTCCCATCCTTCTTGTCCTCCTCCTCCTCCTCAGAGGTTTGCTCCTCGTCCTCGTCCTTCTTGTCGACGCCCTCGCCCCTCTCCTCATCCTCCACAGTCTCTCCGTCACTAGCAGCGGTGGGATCCTCGACAGCCTCAACAACAGCATCATTAGCATCACCATCGGCCGCGTTCTCCTCTTCAACTTCCGATTCTTGTGCATCTTGCTTCTGACACCCCCGCCCGTCCTGGAACCAGTGACGGCTCGTTCCTCTCGTATGGAACTGCAAGTGAATGCAACCTAAGTAAGTGCATTAAGAGCAACGACAACAATTGACAAGCTAAATGCCACTAGAACAATACAAGCAAACACACCGTGACGGGGGGGTATCCACGGTCCCGTTCCGATACCTCAGCAGGCTCCAACTTCAGGCCGGCCAGTTTTCTCGCTGGCAGCCTCTCGGGATACAGCTTCTCCGTGTTGGCGTGCCTCAAGTAGGCCTTGTGTATCCTGCGTACATAAACCACTTGTTAGACGGCGTCCTTACGTATGTACACCGTCTTCCACCCGTATGGACGGCACAATAAATGGTGTCCACGCGTATGGACAGCGAAACAACACCACGCACACAATCATGTACACATGGACGTTCGCGTAAGTGCAAAAGGTAAAAATGTGAACGTTGCAGGGGAAGGCAGGGAGGGAGGGAGGACTTGCCAGATAACATTTTTTCTTACTATAACTGACTGGAGGTTGTGCTCCAGCATCTCCATCGTTTTATTAGCCGTCCCGGTGCGGAGTTGCTCGGCACTCACGAGCTCGTCCACCATCGACATGTGGTGGGAAAGAATCCGCTCCACGGGGTAAACCTCCCCCTTATCTGGGAGGTGAACGACGAATTCAACGTACAGCTCGTAGGTATCTTTGGGCAAAATCATTGGTTTCTCGTTCAATGAATTTCCCGGCCCGATGGCGGCGACGGTAGCCCGACCAATGACAAGGGTCGGGAGGCCAGATTTGGTGGCCTTTCCGGTGTCGTAACCGGTACCGATACGACCCACGTCCGCCTGGGGGGTGGCGAAGACGTCCACCTGGTCCCCTACGGCCAAGGGGCCCCCGAGGTTGGGGGAGTGCTTCTCTGCCCGCGGGACCGGCTCTTCGGGGACCGTCTGTTGAGGCGCTTCCACCTGGACACCGTGCGGACGACGTGTGGACTAAGTCGTTCGTACGGGCGACACACGCGTGGAAACATATAAGAAAAACAGTGAAGAACTGGCGCTCACTGGCCAAAACGTACACCCCTGTGGACAACGTGCAAACTACGTGGTTCATAAGGGTGGAAACAATCAAGCGGCACAAGTTGAAAAAAGGTTCACATAACCACGAGCTTGGACACCGTTGCACAACGTGTGGACACCGGCGCTCACAGGCGGAAGAGCACAAAAGTTACCTTTACTTCCGGTTTCTTTTCAGGGGCTTCAGGGGCTTTGGCACCAAGCGCTGTGAAGATCTCAAAGCGCTTCCCTTCAGTGAGTGGCTTGCCAGCAGCAATTGCCAGAGCCACCTGCAGGCACGCCTCTGTCTCCTCCGGGTCCGGCGCATCCCTGTGCCCGTATACCTTGTACCCGGCCGCTGGACCCTTGTACCGGATGTGAAAACCGTCGGGGAAGTCCTGGGTGACCTTCCACTTCCAGCGACCGGGCCCCTCCGAGTTATTTTTCAAATAACTCAACCGGTTGGTGACGTATGTTTTCACCATCCGCAAGGGCACCTGCGGGTGGCGGGACTGGATATGCTTGGCGATTTTGGTGTGCTTGGCCGCCCCAATGACGGCGACCGTCCCAGGGGGTATCAGGCCTTTTTCCTGCCAGTCGTCGATGACCTCCTGGGCGTCTTCCTTCATGTCATTTAAGACTTGGGCGCCCGGGTCCACCACCAACCGCGCTGTATTTGCGGCCTGCGCAGCCTCTGCAGGTTGCGCTGCACCCCCTGCCCCGGCAGCCCCTGCAAACAGCAGCATTTGCTGTTGCATGCTTTGCATCTGCTGAAACATCTGCTGCATGGTGGTGTTTGACGCGGCCGCCTCCACCAAGCCGGTTTGGCGACGCTGGTTTGGCGAGGGAGTGGGGGCGGTGGGTGGTGATTTCGGGATCTGTGCGCGTTGTCTACTGGGCTGAACTCGTCTGGCCATGTTGGGAACTTACGAAACAAAATTTGCGAGGAGGTTCGTTTGCTGGAGGACTGTGGGCGTTTGTGGGCGTTTTGGCGGCGATGGGATGAAAACGGTACTCACGGGCGTGGCCAGCGCTGACTTCGTGGCGTTCATCCGTACAGTACGGGCATGAACGTATGGACGTTTGACCGTTGAGCTGGTGCATGAGACAGCATCTTTTGAAAATGCATGTCTCAATTTCTTTTTTCTCTTTGAAATTGGTATCAGAGTCCTCTCTGTAGGGAAACGCGGTTTTATGAATATAATTTTTGCCGTGCGGCGGTTTTTCATCATCGTGGGTGCATGGCCGAGTGGTCAAATGTTGGTAAGCCGAACGCGTTCTCGCGAGGGTGAGGGGTTCGAATCCCCTTGGAGGCATTGGCATCCAGGATACCCCTTGTGTTCTAGCGATAAGAGGCGATTGCCGCCAAGGACGCCGCTAGTGCACAAGGGGTGTCGTGGGTGCCAACCCACGCCTCCATGCCATTTTCAGTTTCTGTAACTCATGGAGACCGTCCGATTAAGACGGGGGGGTTCATCGGGGCCGTCGATTGCACTGTCCGCTGGGAAACAATCCCACTGAGTGCCTGTTCTGGGGTAAATAACAAGCAGCGAGAGGGCGCCTAACCCCCCTCTCACTTTGTTTTTTTTTTGTCCCCACGCTCCGATTTTAGCCCTCCATCGACCTTTTTTAGGGGTGTTTTGTTTTTTTGCCATTTTTTCGCTAAGTATTTCTACCCAAATGTCCACACGTGTGGTAAAATGTGCTGTCCGTACGCTGTCCATACGGTTTTTATGTTTTTAGTTTCCATGAGGTCAGCTTTTTTTTTTTTGCGTCCGTGCGTGTAAAAAAACCGTCCATGGGACATGAATCATACGGACAGTCAAGGCTAACTCGAATGGACAGCGTATGGACTGCTAACTGACGTTTCCACGCGTGTGGACAGTTTTCAACAAAAAACGTACAAACACTATAGAGTCGTACGAAAACACGCAATTCACCGTGTGCTTTTGCTATCCATCCATGCGGACTGCTCAAAATGTGTGGTTATTTCCAACCACATGGACAGACCGTCCATGGGACATGCAGACGTACGAAAATGTGCCATTTCATACGAAAATTCGTACAAAACCCACATGGACAGCTACCTGACGTTTCCACGCGTGTGGACAACCGATCTCATGGAACCGTATGGACTAGAATGCTTGCGGCATCCACACGGACAACACATAGCGTCCATCCATAATCTAACGTGTGGACGACGAGTTTACAACCTTGACGTAAGTGTTGGTGCATGCGCGCAGATGAGACATGGAACGTATGAACATCGTTGTCCATACGCTGGAAACCTAAGCCGGGCGTACGGACACCGTACGGACGACGCACGGACGACCAAATATGCCATTTTGTCCCTGCGTTGAATGCAATGGTGAAAGGTGGTTATCCAGTAAGCAAACTCTCCGGCACGTGCGTGCCAATGGACTTCATGGTGATCGATCGCCGTCACCAGAGCGACAACAAGATGAGGAGGAGACACAAGAACGCAGTGATGAGGAGGAATTCCCAGAAGATGTTGCCATCCACGAGGCAGCAAATGCGACGATCGAAAAATCAATCGGCTCTTCTTGGGACCTCAAGAGGACCCAAGCACAGAGGTAGGTCCTCCTTATCAGCTAAGTCAGCAATTCAGCATTCATCACATTCATGTGTTCTTTGAGGATGTGTGTGTGTGTGTGTGTGTGTGTGTGAGCAGGAAAGTGTAGAAAACGTCCAAGCGTCCGCCAACGTCGTGGCGAACAATTTCGTGTTGGATCTTCTCGTCTCCCACAACCACCACAACAGCTCGCAGGCCTACTTCGATGCGATTCTGAACATTCTGCGTGTTCACTACATCGACAATGTAGCCGATAGTGCACATACTCTCATCGCAGAGGTTCCATCTACATATGCACAAGTGATGCAGAAGTGGAAGGAGATGTTCAAGGGATACAACGAAGTGGACGTTTGCCCCGAGTGCTCCGAATTCTTTCAGGACGAGCACGCCAACTGCGACAAGTGTCCGAAATGCCTGGAACCGAGATACGAGGACGGAAAGACGGTGAACGGGGTATACATTCCAGGTCGAGCTCGCTGTATTTTTCGATGGTGGCCGCTCGAAACGCTGTTCACCGTATTCTTCCTGACGCCGGAGTTAGCCATGCTAGCGCGTACGTGGTGGAAAGAAGGCATGTTGGACAAAGACCCCCGAGCGGAAATACATGGTATACTCGGTGAGTTTACTCCGAAATTTCAATCCATGACTGTGTACACCGCATGGACGTAAGGGCAGAACGTCGTCCGTAGGTACAATTGGCATCGTCCGCCCGTGTGGACAAAGCAAGTGCGGAATTCGTATGTCGTATTTCCCACTGCTCGTGCAAGCTCGTCCATGTATGTAGGTGAACACCATATGGATGGTATGCACGTACGCCGTCCGTACGCACGGACAATGTTACCCACCCATGTGAACAGTTTAATTGCGGAAATCTTAGGTCTCATTTCCCAGAGCTCGTGCAAACCTGTCCATGACTGTGAACACCGCATGGACAATTCGTTCGTTCGTTGTCCGTACGTGTGTAAGTAGTTATCCACCCGTGTGGACAGTGAGTGTAAGGAATTCTTATGTATCGTTTCCCAATGCTCGTGCAGACTCGCCAGGATTTCTCAACTTCGTTCGCAACAAGTGGGACATATTCAAAGACCCGAGGAACATTGCCATTATGGCGTGTGCAGATGGCGTCCAATCCTTCAACGACGGCATTCGCACGGTGACTCCGCTGTGTTTTACGATTGTCAACTTCCCGGGAGAAATTCGCTGCAAACGAGAATACGTGATGACTTGGGGAATCTGGGATGGAAAACCGAAAGTCAGCAGCAAGTTCTACGACATGTTCACCTTGGAGGTTAACAGACTGACTAACGGCGCACGCATGTTCGATGTGATTACCAACACGGTTTTCACGTTCAAGCTCGTGCTGTACAAAATGCTCGAAGATTACATTGGCTTGAGCGACGCGGCGAGACGATTAACACGCTATTCGATGAAATTGACATTAGGGTAGATAATTGACATTAGCTGTTTTTGGCGATATTTAGAAAATATATGTGCTGAAAATGTTAATGTTGAAAATAATTTTGCTCGCAGGCCTCCGCAACGGTAAAATTACAAGACACGTACGAAAATGTTTCCAAGACACGGTGAAGCATGCAATTTATTTTCTGTGCTGTAAATGGTAGCGAGCATGACATACAAAAGAAATGAGCAATTGCCATATCAGATTTCTCTAATAATCGTATTTACATTATGTACATCTATTTCTTGCGTCTTAGTCAACTGATTCTATTCACATTTCAACATCGCTACCGTCGTCTAGGTCTTTACACCTCTGGTCAGGTCTGGACCGGTCGGGACAGGTCGGCACTTCCTCATTTCCCTCGTTTTCGCTATTGTCTTCATCGCCTTCGGTTTCTTCCATTTGCCCGTTATCAATTCGTCTTTTCTTGGCTCTTTGCGCAAGCAGTGCCACTATAAGTTGCCCATACTGTTCTTCTGGGATACAACCTTTTGCTTCGTTAGCTGCGATGTTCCACGCTAGCAATATCTCTGCACTTTTGAAGGGCTCAGTTGACGGCGTATCGGATGCGTTCTCCCAGAAGGCTCCCGCTTTCCCTGCCAACACCTTTCCGAGTCTTCGCTCCTTAGTGTCCGTGTATATCTTCACTTTCAGGTACTTGTACTTCAACTCCTTCGTGTAGACAATCCGTGCATGCACTCGGACAAGCATCAGGGGGTCCGACCATTCTTTGCCGTTGAGCTTGACACGGAATTGGCATACATCGTTGGCCTTCACGCCCGTGATTTCTCCGAAGCAAACGGCGTAGCTGTTTACGGTCATCTGATCGAACGAAACCTCCCATACCGGGTTGGCCACGTACGCTTCAGCTTTTCTAGCAGCCCGATTCACCGCCTTACGTTTGCCCGTGTACACGGTAATCGGTGCACGTTCTACGCGTTCTTGAATTCGGGCTGGAATTTCTGCTGCTGCTGGCATCTGAGCTTCGGCGAGTCTGAGAGGAGCTTCCAGGGCATGCACCAAAGGGGCATTCAAACGTGCGTGCAATTTGCTCGGCAAAACGAACGGGACATTGGGCTCCTCGAAAATGCCCTCCTCGGTCAGCTTTCGTTGCTTCCTCAACAGCTCCGCCCACCACGCCTCGTGGGTAGGTGTAAACGTCGTACTCAAAATGGTCCGCATCCCGTCCACCAGATCCTCGAGCTTCGTAAGCCCTTCTTTGGAGAAGGCTTTCGGTTTGACAAAATCAGGCAGGTTCTCGGGCATACAGTCCAACACCTTGAGGCCCTCCTCTGGTAGCCACTTCTTGTCGGTGGAATACATCTTGTATTGCACGACCACTTCGCCGGCCTCGTTCTTGAACGCTTTGAAGGTCTGCTGCGTGGAGATGCCACAGACGTTCTCGTAGCGACCACCGAACCAGGTCTTCAAATCGTGCACTTTCGCCACCGCGGTCGTGAAGATGCCATCCGAGAAACACACCTTTGCGATTTCCATCATTTCGTCAAGGGTCATCGCAAGCTTGCGTTTTAAGCGCACAGAAAAACGCGAGAACATCTGGTCGATGTTCTCGTGGGTGTGGCCGACGATTAGGAAGTTCACCTTCACCTTCTTGAACGCGCCAGACATAACCAACCAAGATATATACGCCAAAAGCATAATGCTCTTGTTGGTGCCCACGTTGTCAAGCTGGACGTATAACACTTCCGGCATCGGGTACGGTTCCTCGCCATCCCCTTTACGACGGTGCTCTTGAATTCGAGTGACGTCACGATGCAGCACGTTCAGCAGGAAGTTGGCGTCGTCACCGTAATTCGCGTAGTTGAAGTCCATAAACTGGCCAACGTTTTCGATGATGCTACCCATATTGTGCACGTCCAAGAAGTCCTTTCGGTCCAGATATGATGGCATGCGCCTGAAATGCGGCAGGCGCGTCGTCCATTGGGTCATCCCGTCAATGATGACAGAGGAATATTTCCACCACGTCTTGTTTTCCTTGATGCTCTTAGTCATGTTAGATTTTCGGCCGTGTTTGTAGAACTTCTCACGCTCGGCACGCGCTTGGTTAAGGTGCACCTCTCGCATTTTGTCGTATTGACCTGAAAAAAAAAAAACGTTTTAATATACAAACTTCTAAAACAACGTAAAACAAATGCAAATACTGTATTTTTCAGAATTTAGCTTACCGTGCTGGGATTTAGGTGTGCCCTCCTTCAAGAGTTTGATCGAAGCACATACACTGCACTGCGAAAAACGCTTGCACTTCGGAACTTTGAGCCAAGATTTGAACTCGTCTTTCCAGATTTCGTAGAAGTACGGCAAGGAGACTTCCTTGGATTTGCGGTCGTGAATAGATAAAGAATCGAGATAGTCATCCCAAATCTCTTCTCTTGTCTTCCCCGACGGGAGATGCGTCTCAGGTTTATGAGGCTGAGGTTCGCCCTGTTCTTCCGCATATTTATTCACGAAGGCGACGACATTTGATTTTTTGTTGGACAAACGCCGATTTGCCTCACTGCCAGTCAGCCCGTGAATGAAATTTGTTCTTCCAGAGAGAACGCGCTCGCGTACGTCGCAGAAATAGCCTTGGCTTACTTTGTAAACCTTCTGGTAGAAGGCCGAACACACCTGTAAATATACCAGCAAAGTGAATGTTTTCAAAAAGAAGGAAAACCGCTCATTAACCTAATGAGCAGTTTTCGCACACTTTCAGGAATACGAACAAAAAAAGTATTCTTCAAGGGGATTTGAAACAAAAGAAGAAAAACCGCTCATTAACCTAATGAGCAGTTTTGGCACACTTTCAGGAATACGAACAAAAACAATTCTTCAAGGGGAATTTATAAAAAAGAAGGAAAACCGCTCATTAACCTAATGAGCAGTTTTCGCACACTTTCAGGAATACGAACAAAAAAATATTCTTCAAGGGGATTTGAAACAAAAGAAGGAAAACCGCTCATTAACCTAATGAGCAGTTTTGGCACACTTTCAGAAATACGAACAAAAACAATTCTTCAAGGGGATTTTTCAAAAAGAAGGAAAACCGCTCATTAACCTAATGAGCAGTTTTGGCACACTTTCAGGAATACGAACAAAAAAATATTCTTCAAGGGGATTTGAAACAAAAGAAGGAAAACCGCTCATTAACCTAATGAGCAGTTTTGGCACACTTTCAGGAATACGAACAAAAAAATTCTTCAAGGGGAATTTATAAAAAAGAAGGAAAACCGCTCATTAACCTAATGAGCAGTTTTGGCACACTTTCAGGAATACGAACAAAAAAATATTCTTCAAGGGGATTTTATAAAAAAGAAGGAAAACCGCTCATTAACCTAATGAGCAGTTTTGGCACACTTTCAGGAATACGAACAAAAAAATATTCTTCAAGGGGATTTTATAAAAAAGAAGGAAAACCGCTCATTAACCTAATGAGCAGTTTTGGCACACTTTCAGGAATACGAACAAAAAGATATTCTTCAAGGGGATTTTATAAAAAAGAAGGAAAACCGCTCATTAACCTAATGAGCAGTTTTGGCACACTTTCAGGAATACGAACAAAAAAATATTCTTCAAGGGGATTTTATAAAAAAGAAGGAAAACCGCTCATTAACCTAATGAGCAGTTTTGGCAAACTTACCGGTCTGTCACATATGAAGAACATAAATATGAATCTTGAGTCACAAGTTCTGGTCCCGCTCTTCATAAGATCTCTTATCATCCATTCTTTACGATCTTTTTGAGACAAGTTCCAAAACATTTCGCGTTGAGCAGCTAAAGCTGATGTGTGAAACATTAATGAGCAAAACGATTTGCAATTGCACCGATAAGTTGCAATACTTTCCATGTCTGATTGTGAAAGGTTTCGTTCTTTGATTGATATTTGACTCTTAACTTTGGGTTTTCTTTTTACTGATGTGTAAACTGCTCGCTCTTTTCCGACCTTAGTTGTTTTCCCATTCAGCACACTTTCACTCTTTTCGTCACCCACGGAGTGTGAACTAAAGCTTGCTTCAAGGCTTTGCGTTATCTCATTGAAGTCAACACTTGTGATCTTTCGCGAACTAGACTCTTGCGTGTTTATTGTGTCATCAGAGTCCGATGAGCGCTGAGTCGCGCGAGAGTCGCTAGTCTTTTGCAAGTTTGCAGTCATTGGAGTTTCTGCGCTTTTCGAGTGCATTGGCGTTTCAACGCACGGAAAGCATAATATCTCATCGTCGCAAACTGTTTTGTATAGCGATGAGCGAGGAGCGTTAACTGGCGATGAGCGAAATACGTCTGTTTCTATTTCTATGATATCGTCTTCCTTCTGGGTGTAGTATATTGCAGGCTGTGAAAGGTCAATAACTTCGTCGATAGCTTCGTCAGCTATTCGCCAGAACGGCCCCATCAGAAAAATAGTTCAAAAATCTTATGAAGCCAATTTCCGTGAAATGAAAACGACGACAGTTCATTCCCAGTTTCGTCAGGGGCGACAGCCGATGACTTTGAATTTGAATATTACGGTCGGTCATATTAAATTCATCGGATCGATCGACCAAACTTTGTCCAATAACATCACTCTGTACTCAAGTTCCCGGATCGAGTGCAGATGTCATCAATCGAAATCGAGATCTTGAATGCAGATTCGAGTTCTTTGTCGCGTTCGGCCCGTCCAATAAAATACTTCGATTTGCAATTCTCAGATTTTGATGACGAGAGAACAAAACTTATTGAAACTCAATAAACTCGACCAGTCTTCCTCACAATCCAAAACCTACTTTGCATAACACCGCTTACAGCTCATCGCCCTTTTTGTTTTACTTTTTCGTGAATTAAAATAATGGCAACTTTGGATCAATTTCGCGCATTAATGAGCGCAGGAAGCATACTACAGATACCCAACAAGCAGTGGTCAGTTGAGCGCGTACCTTCTTTAGACGGCCATGTGCTGCGAGTAAAAGTTTTTCTCGCAACAGCCGATGGGGAAACAGTTCACAAAAGTTTGCCTATTTTGCCAGCAAACGCAGATGAGAACCTTCGTATCTCTTTCGCTGGCGCTGCGTCAACCGCCAACGGCAATACCCCGCTGTACGTGCTGGCGGCGTCTGAACGCCCGCATGAGTATAGCGCTGTCCGTCTTGACGCTGAAAATATGCTGATTAGCAGCGTGGCGCCTACTTACACAGTGCGCAAGAACAGGCTGGATGAGCTGGTTACACGCTCATCGTCCAAAGTTCCTGCTGCTGCTTACAGTTCTTTTCTGAATGAAATGTGGCGAAATTCCGAGAACCCAGACTTCTGGAAGTCTGCTGAGATATCTGGTGAAGAGTACAGTCTCTTGGACGAATCAATCGATACGGAGATGGGTGGCACCGGAGTACTTCCAACCGCGGTAAGTTCAAACATTTTTAAAAATCCTGTGATATTTTGTTCAATTATTTGTCATTTCTTTAATTATTAGTGTGTCTTAAAAAACTTGAACAAAAAGCCTCATTAGCCTAATGAGCAGTTTTGCAAACTTTCTGGCCTTCAGGTTTTTTTACAGTTTGTATGATAACTACTGTCATTATATGACATGTGTGACTGTTTTACCCGAGAAATTCGATGACTTACCAAAACTTGAACAAAAAGCCTCATTAGACTAATGAGCAGTTTTGCAAACTTTCTGGCCTTTACGATTTTTTTTACAGTTAGTATGATACCTACTGTCATTATATGACATGTGTGACTGTTTTACCCGAGAAATTCGATGACTGACCCAAACTTGAACAAAAAGCCTCATTAGCCTAATGAGCAGTTTTGCAACTTTCTGGCCTTTACGATTTTTTTTACAGTTAGTATGATACCTACTGTCATCATATGACATGTTTGACTGTTTTACCCGAGAAATTCGATGACTGACCCAAACTTGAACAAAAAGCCTCATTAGCCTAATGAGCAGTTTTGCAACCTTTCTGGCCTTTACGATTTTTTTTACAGTTAGTATGATACCTACTGTCATCATATGACATGTGTGACTGTTTTAACCGAAATATTCGATGACTGACCCAAACTTGAACAAAAAGCCTCATTAGCCTAATGAGCAGTTTTGCAAACTTTCTGGCCTTTACGATTTTTTTTACAGTTAGTATGATACCTACTGTCATTATATGACATGTGTGACTGTTTTACCCGATAAATTCGATGACTGACCCAAACTTGAACAAAAAGCCTCATTAGCCTAATGAGCAGTTTTGCAAACTTTCTTGCCTTTAGGATTTCTTTTACAGTTAGTATGATACCTACTGTCATTATATGACATGTGTGACTGTTTTACCCGATAAATTCGATGACTGACCAAAACTTGAACAAAAAGCCTCATTAGCCTATTGAGCAGTTTTGCAAACTTTCTGGCCTTTAGGATTTCTTTTACAGTTAGTATGATACCTACTGTCATTATATGACATGTGTGACTGTTTTACCCGATAAATTCGATGACTGACCCAAACTTGAACAAAAAGCCTCATTAGCCTAATGAGCAGTTTCGCAAACTTTCTGGCCTTTAGGATTTTTTTTACAGTTAGTATGATACCTACTGTCATCATATGACATGTGTGACTGTTTTACCCGATAAATTCGATGACTGACCAAAAGGTCTCATTAGCTTAATGAGCAGTTTTTCTTTTTTTTCCTTTACTGCAGGATTCTGGCACAACCGACTTTAATTCACCAGTAAAGCTTTCCAATGGCTGGACCGCATGCTTCACACAATCTGCTGTTCGGAAGGCAAACAAAGATCGTTTCGGGAAGTCCTCGGTGTCAGCACACCAGTGTCTCTGTATAAATTGTGGTAAACAAGGAGAAAAGCGGTGTGGCGGCTGTCACCAAGCAGTATACTGTTCCCATGATTGTGCGAAGCAGCACTGGAAGTCGAGCCATCGACAGGAATGTAGTAAATCAAAACTAAAGAAGTAGGCATACAATTACATTGACAACCGTAATTGATCAAGACCGATGTTAAATAAAATATGTACCATTAGCTTGTAATGTAAAATATGTCTCATTAGCTTAATGAGCAGTTGTGCAAAGTTTCTAACCTTTGTGATTTCCCCTTAACAGTTTTATAATGAATATGAGTGTTGTTTCGAATTGCTCATTAACCTAATGAGGTGTTATCTGTTAGTGACTAACTTTGTACTTTTATATTACAATATAGGTACCGTTGACACCTGCAGCAGAAAGCGATCTGGCTGCTAGTCGTGGTCCGGGCGGCTCATTGTTAGCTTACGGGCCTGGAGAGACAGCGAAGGCGGCCAAAGAACAGAATGCCGAGCAAGCAGCGCAGAACTGGCAGTCCTTGCTCTCTTTGCCGAAACAGCGGCGTTCAGTAGCTCATTCTAATACGATTCGGTATCAGATTGAGTATAACCACCGGTACCCCAGACACTAGAACAAGGTTTTTGCTTAAGTTTGCTTAAGTTTTCTTAAGTTTGCTTAAGTTTGCTTAAGTTTGCTTAAGTCGGTATAAATCGGTAGAATTATACACCCGATGACATAGGAATGTCACCAAGCCCGCTTCAGGATGCCCCAGGGTTCACGCGAGAGCCCCAGAATGACTGGCGCGATGCTAGGAGATATGACTCGAAGAGGCTGGGTTTGTAAAAGGCCAAAGATTTGTCTGGCAGTCGACGATGAGTAATTATACACACTGAATCAGTCGAGGTATAAAAGTTTGTGGCAACCTGATTCGCGAAGGCTCGCGTGCACTATAAATATGTCAGGGAATGTCGTGAATGGGGAAAGCCTGTAAGTGGTGTAGTCCAATCAAAATCGCGATCGTCATCATACCCACGCATGTGACATGATTACGTAGAGCTGCTACTGCCATGCGCGCTCATCGGAACGAAGGCATTATTCGTTGAAACAAAGAGTAAAGACACGGGCGACAACCTCTACCATGCGGTGCACCTGCTGCGTGAGATCCAAGGCATTCATTGATCCCCTTCCGCGCTTCGTTCAGGTAATAAGAATGTGAACTTTCCTGTGGTATCGTACGTGCCATTTTCTCGTAGGCTGCTCGAAAAAGTCACAAGCGGCAAGGGGTGTAAGTTACTGAGAATCTGGGGTGGGATGCGCAGCTTCCAGGCCTTCTCACAACTGCAACAGCGAGCAGTCCCCGACGTTCCCAACGGTGCTGCAGATCTATCTACGGCAGCAGAATCATTCGCCTGTCACTCTGCACGTGTATGTCACAAAGCCACGTGGGTCATACTACATAGATAGATAGATAGTTAACTGGAAGCTGGATGGAATGGGTTGCATCCCATAGTAGTGTACGTACCCAGCTGCTGACTGCTTGATTGAAGGGTTTTAGGGTTTTAGGGTTTAAACACTAAATATGGAACCAGTCACAATGTTACATTTGTAAATATCTGTGCGATGGGAAGCATTGTCCTGCCTACACGTGTCTTCTTAACAGCCAATTACGTGCATGCATGTGTATACAATCTTTAAATATCCAGCATATAGCTTTCTTACACGTGTGCATATCTCCTACATTCCAGCCAATCACGTGCTTACATTTCGATAAGATTCTTAAGTTTTCTTAAGTTATCCTTGAGCCATGTGGACAATATCCTCCTACCAAGAAGCTTCCACGTACTTACATTTTCTTAAGTTCTCTTAAGTATAATTCTTAAGTATACTGTCGGCCAATAGCTAACTGTACCGATTTAAATATGCATAGTGTGGGTTTATATCGAAAACTTAAGAAAACTTAAGAAAAACTTAAGAAAACTTAAGAAAACTTAAGAAAGTACTTGCAGAAGTGAGAGTCGTTGACGCCAAAGACGTCAAGGGGTGTACCTTCAACATACCTATCCAGTACATTATACAGGCTGAGGACTACGAGCGCATCAGGGATGAGGACCGTGCGCAAGTCATGAACTTGAAAGAGAGCATGGCTTGGAACCCACACGGTTTTCAGAACACGTCCCTAGTGTACGTTATATGGGCGGAGTCTGGGGAGCACCTCACAAGCGCGGAGGACTTTGACCCCAGTAAGGTGTGGGAAGGCGTATATCGTTTCGTGTGCTTCGGGCACCAACATAGCCTCACCGCTCGGCGGGAGCTTCACCAAGAACAACCAGATAACGAAGCTTTTCAGCAGATCGAGTGCAAATTGTATTTTAATCTACAGTCTGACATGGTCCGATTTTTGGCTGACGAGCAGAACACCGTCGACCAGAACGTGAAGGGCAAGTCGCACCAGCAAATCATAAAATCCATGCGAACGGGCATGCAGGTGATTTCTGAGAAAACAATGTAACTTATCCATCTTTGTCACTTAAAGCTCTTACTTACTTAAAGTAAAATAATGTTACTAACCGTAATTTCTCGGCAAACCATGCAGGCATCGAAGGGCCCTCTCCACAAACTCTATTGGCATTGTGGCATCACGGAATGGGACGTTCAGGCCCAAGACTGGACGGAGGACGGCCTGGTGAAGCAGTTGGAAAAGCACGATCCCAAGACTTTCAAGCTTCCAAGGAAGAATAGGAAGCATGTCTACGAGAAGCTGTCGAAGGGGGACTGGGCCAATGTGAACGATTGGGAGCTTTTCGGGGGAGGCGTTGAAAATGGCAAATGGTTCCCGGTCTGGTACTTTTTGACATCGGCTCAGCAGTTGCAGATTAAGGCGGAGGTGTTGCAAATGAATCACATCTCCTACGCCAACGAATACGCAACGAATTGGTCGATGGCTACAGTGCGGCAGGAGACTTGGGACCAGATTGTTAGAATCATGCATGCGTACGAATTGCGTATTCTGAAGGGGCAGACTAAGACCCCCACCAAGGGGTCGGGTAAGAAACGCAAGACCTGGACTCCGGAGAGTGAGATCGTTGACATGAACACCGAGACGTCTGGGGCGGAGGAGGCGTTGAAGGATGTAGGTGCCGACCTCAAGAAGAAGAAGTCGGGTGGCAAGGCCAGGTCTAGGCGTGTTCCTCGAAGCGCCGGTAACACGTTGAGTGTCGGTCAGCCGGCACAGCCTTTGCAGCAGGCGATCGTGAAGGAGAGCGAGAAGAAGGAGTTGAACATGTCCTTTTTCCAGACGATGCTCGGGTTTCACTCGGACGTGGAGGTTGATTACTTGAACGGCGTTCTGAAGAAAATCCTGACCACTGAGATCACCATCGCAGAGGCGATTGACACCCTGAAGAGGTTCAAGGCCCAACGCAACGTTCAGGCCTGGATCGTGTCGCAATCTGGGGTGGAGAATTGGACTGCTTTTGAGAGGAAATACGGTGAGACTTGGGCTTGCCAGGAGGCCATCGAGCGATGCATCAAGGCGGTGAAACAAGGTAAAACTGGGCGAGGGGGGAGTCAGCTCACGGTTCCCAAGGCCATCGTCCAATTCGTCGCAGACTGCAACACGTGGCTTTCCCGGTGTCAGGCCGGAGAGGGAGACCTCGGGCGGCTGCCCGTCAACTACGTCCCCAATACAGTTAAGGTGTGCGTTCTTTCAACATTCTTTGTTGTAATAGTCGTGCTCCTCATGTAGTTGCATGTTTTATTGCGCTAGCAATTTTGGGTCATTCAAATATTAACAAGCGGTTTGTGGTATAATAATAGGTGGCACTTCCCTCCCCCCTTGTGGAGGATGGTAAGGAGGCAGAGTGCGAGAAAGAGTTCGAGTGGAAGACGGTTCAAACCGGCTACATGATCTACAAAGACGAGTTGACGAAACTCGAGAATGTCCCGAAGATGAATTACGTGGGGACAATACTGGACGTTATTTACGACTTCGATACGGAGCTGTCAGAGCACGCGTTATCCGAGCCCGACCTGATCAAGTTCATAGATGCCTTTGCGGCGCTCACCACCTCGCCGGACTGGACAATATTGATATTTTGTGGGTTTGCTCAGCAGACTGGGTTCCTGAAGATCCTGGAGAGCAAATGCAACGGTGGGGCCCAGCGCATATGGTGGCGCAAGGAGAACCAGGATGTAGGTGCCAACAAAGCCATCCGGTACAATGTCCTCGAAGCGGCTGTCATCGGGTTCCAAATGGCGGACCAGGAGTCCGGGGAAAAATCCACTCGCAAAGCATGGATGTGCGACTTCGACTTCTCGACGAAGGATGCGGAGGCGGGCTCGAGGGCGAATGTGTTGGAGGGGTATTCTGTCGTCAAGCAACCCTTCCGAGACGAGGGGAAAGTGGTATGCGCTCACCAGAAGCCCCAGCACCTGCTAATCGAGCTCATCAACTGCCACATGATGGGACCCGCACCTTTCGCCCAGTTAAACAACGATTCGTCACCCAACTGGATCTTGGATGCGGGGTGTGGGGTCGCGACGGCCACAATGGCAGCTCTCCGGTGCGGCTTGAACGCTGTCGCGTTCGACTCCGACCAAGACATGGTGAATGCAGCCAGTCAGCGGATTGGGAACATTAACGACGAGCCTAACGGCGATACGGAATGCATGTCACTCGAGGAAACGGCGAAGCTCAAAGAGGAAGCACGCATAGAGGAGGAAAACCTCAAAAGGGCGAAAGAAATCGCCGACTGCGCTAAGGACATGAACGAGTCGGATGATGAGGACGGTGAAGAACCCGCTAAAGATCGACCCGCTGAAGCCGGCACGGATTCTGATCAATCCGAGGCAAGAGAAGGAGAGGAAGGAGATGGTGGAGATGAAGAGGAAGAAGAAGAGGCAGGAGAAGGCGCACCAGGAGACAGCGATACCCCCGCACCTGCCGGAGACACACCAGCCGAGTAAATAGTGCACGCCGTGCCAAATGCCTGTCTTGAACCTGGAATGAACGCAGATACCGCGTAGATTGTGGTCGCAGAGCTAACAGCTAGTCCTGAACATTAATAAAACACATGTACAAAATGAAATTAGTCACCGCATCATATTTTGTATCGTGTTTACCACATTGAATGCTTGCATGTGCTTGTGAATTTATTATAAGCACTCATACGTACGTATCCGAGCAGATACCGCGTAGACTGTGGTCGCAGAGCTAACAGCTAGTCCTGAACATTAATAAAACACATGTACAAAATGAAATTAGTCACCGCATCATATTTTGTATCGTGTTTACCACATTGAATGCTTGCATGTGCTTGTGAATTTATTATAAGCACTCATACATACGTATCTATTAGCCTCACCGGCACCCGCGTTGATACGTGCGTCTCGCGTCTCGTCGGAAAATACGTTATTTTCGTACGCCTTGGAATTATTTAGCTATCTATAATTAAATTGAAAAATGACATTCCATAATGTCGTTTTCATCGAATAGCGTGTTGATTCGGAGCTAATTCGTACTACGCTTGCCTGAAATGCTGGATCCGGGGTACCGAGAAATCTACAACTGGTCTAACGAAAATCATATATTCCTCACTACACCAAGGACTGCAACCAGGTAAACGCATGACCCATTCATTCAGACAGTGAACCACGCCGCTATCGGGCAGGTTGATCTCACGGGTTACGACACGGACGATTACGAGGACCTCGCCGACGGCAGCTTCGTCGTGAAGCCGCGGACTTCGGCAATTTCGGCGAATCATTCATCAACGAACGCCCGCAGCCCAAGCACCTCAGACACTCTGGCGGTGCTCTGGGAGATTGGCATGACGGTGCTCCCCGCAGCCACGGCTGCGGAAAGCCTCCGTGGGGCTTCCCCGCCCACGCGGGCTTATGGGGGATGCCGTTTCTTCTTTCCTTCATTCTCTTGATTTCAGTCATGGGAGTGGGAGCTGCCACCTTCACGGTGGCCAACGAGACCGACCTTCTGCAGGTGTCGGATGAGGGGGCACCGCTTGTTACGGTGCCGTGTGCTATTCCGCCTCGTCTCCACCGGCGGATCATACAGAGGCGGCAGGGCCTCTTCTATATGGCTCCGGTGCCATGGCATCCCGGGCCGCCGCCGCCTGCCATGTTATTTGAGGACGGTCCTCCGCTGTCGCCGGCATCGTCTTCAGATGACGAGGCCCCACCGTCGGGCAGCACTTGGCAGCACCCCGGTGCGGTGCAGCCTCCCGTGATCGACGAATCAACACCACCGGCTCCGTCAAATTCTTTGGCGAATGATTTTTCAGTGATCGACACCTTACACTTTGGCCGCCCCGTATTGCTCCGCCGTGCTACTGCGGGCTACTGCGGTGATCGATGTGGTGAAGGTGTTCCTCTGCCCTTTGACCCCGAGTAGTTATGTTACTGGTTCTGGCAGTACACCACTTGTCTGGTGGTGTGCTGAGATCTACTTTTACCTCAACACGGTCTTCACTTTGGTTTATGGTTTTACTTTGACACCTTTAAATTCTTCAATCTGACTTGCTGGCGCAGAGCTTTCGTTGCTTTAGCAGGACTTACATTGCCTGTATGTTTTCTCTTGTGCTAGCTAGAGGGTTTCCAATTTGCGTATCAGAATTGCGCAGTTGGATTAGCAATTAGGACTTGTCACCCTGGCTTCTGCCCTAGAGATTTAACATTCTGACTCTCCTAGCCAGTCACCCTACAAAATAGGGATTATTCCAAAGGCTTGGACGGCACCATTCCGGGCGCCCGGAACCGTCCTGAAAATATTTGGTAAAATTCCAAGCCTTTGGAAACCGCCGGGAATTGCAAGGTGAAGCTTTGGGGTTTTCCCTAGGAGTCCTATGGGGTTCCAAGCCGACGGTCCTACGGGGTTCCAAGGGGCTGGACCAAAATTTGTTAGTCCAATGGGTCCTGGTCGATTCCAAGCCGTTGGGCCTATGTCCTCGGATTACGTATGACCGAAGTCGTCGGTCCAAGGCGGTTCCAACGGTTTGGAATTCATTTTAGACAATTCCAAGCCTTTGGAACTTTCCAGTCTGAGGTCGGCAGTCTGAAATCGGAGGTTCAACGGCTTGGAACCCCATTGGACCGGTCTCCGCGCAGCACGGGCGTGGTTTCAAAAGATTCCAAGCCTTTGGAACTTGCTAGTACGAGTAATGAAGCTCGAACCCGGAGGCTCAACGGCTTGGAACCCCATTGGACCGGTCTCAGCGCAGCACGTGCGAGGGTTTCAAAAGATTCCAAGCCCTTGGACCTTGTTAGTACGAGGAATGAAGCTCAAACCCGGAGGCTCAACGGCTTGGAACCCCATAGGATCGGTCTCTGCGCAGCACGGGCGTGGGTTTCAAAAGATTCCAAGCCCTTGGACCTTGTTAGTACGAGGAATGAAGCTCGAGCCCGGAGGCTCCACGGCTTGGAACCCCATAGGACCGGTCTCTGCGCAGCACGAGCGTGGGTTTCAAAAGATTCCAAGCCCTTGGAACCCCATAGGCCCAGTCTCTGGGCAACACGGGAGCGTGTTCCGAAATTCCAAGCCCTTGGAACTTCCCGATCTGAGAGCGGAACGCTATGAGCAAGTGCTTGACATATAGAACGATAATTCTCTGGACCGATCATTCTTGCTACGTGCAGTTCAAGACCGTCCAAGCCTTTGGAACGATTATGGAAGTGATATCTTATGGGGTCCAGGCTTAGTCCAATGGTTTGGAACCGCTTCGGAACTTGCGTTTGATGGATTCCAAGGCGCATCCAAGCCTTCGGAACCCCTTTGGAACTCCAGGTAAGTTAGTATTATCTGTACAATGCATGTTATATACTACAGTATATTTACAACTGGTAGGTTCTGACTTAGCAGCACGTGGAGCTCAACGAGACCGATACACTACCGCCTCGAGCGAGGCAATAAGTTAACTAATCTTCGTCATCAGAACTACTATCGCCGATGTCGCCGACAAAATCGACGTGGCGGTCAAGCACGACGGCAAGCACGTCTATCCGATGTCGAATATTTAATGGAACCTTGTTACCGGTATACCGTGCAAGCCGCAAAGGCTTCCATGGAATGGGCGCCACGACCACTTGATTGTTGATGTCCTTCGCTACGATGAATGCATCTTTGGTTTCCCATGGCATATCGGTGCGCAGGTAGATGTTTTGCGTGACCGCATCGGAAAGAGCAGCTTCGAGGGGAAACCATCTACACTTCACAAGAATATATGTGTCAGTGTGCACGACAAGCTTGACGACCTTCAGAATTTCGCCATACCTGCCATCAGAAGTGAAAGAATCATGAACACCTGCAAATCGAGATCTACAAGGACGCTTTGGTCCGGGCGTCCGGAACCGTGTGGCAGCATGGTTCCGGACGCCCGGAACGTATCGAACTTTTGAATATTTAAACAGATTTAATGAAACGTAGCTTGACCATGGTCCAAACGGCCGGAACCTACACTCCACTCTTATACAGACGATTGGAACATGTATAGTTGGCATGTCTCACCTGTCCTGGTCGTCTTCTTGCTGCTTCTGTACATTCCAGACTTTAAAGACAGACTTGAAATATCGATGACAAGTAGCCTTGTTCATGTCCCTTTCCAGCGAGCTGTAATTAAAATTGCGAACTTTGACGTAAGCATACTCTGTCCACATTCTCGGTGGTGCCAAGGCGTAACTCATTTCCATCTCCGTAAACGGAATGACTTCCCCTGTGACGGGGCTCTTGCGCCAGGTTTCAGGTTGATGAAGTATCGGCCTCGTCAAGTTTTGACCTGGGCCACTGCCCCTGCCGCGACGAGCCGCCAAGCGACGCCGGTTTTGTCTAATGTTCCTGCATGGTCCAAATGCCCGGAGGCAACGTTCCGGGCGCTTGGACGTTAGTTCCGGGCGAGGGGAACACCACTAAACTGCGTACGTGAATGATTAGTCAAAAAAAGCTTCGGTCAAGCAAACATGCATACCTCGTGTAATGGTCTTCAGCACGATTAAATTCTCTGACAATGTTCCCGTACCACTCCACGTTTGTAGCCAGCCAAGCTTGTATCTCCTTCTTATCATCTACGCACCGCAAAACGGAAATTTGTTAAACAATGCGTGCTTTTGACGATCTAATTCCAAACGCCCGGAACCAATCCGGAACCTGGGCTCCGGGCGCCCGGAAGGGTGCGGTGGATGGAACGAGCCCTATTGGCTTGGGCTTTGTCTAATGAAAGGTCCAAGCAAATTCCAACCGGTTGGACCCTACTCAATGATACGTTTCCAAACCCTTGGACCGAAATTGGACGATATGCACTTAAGTCTGGACAGTACCTGGTGTCGAGTAGACAAGTTTGCCCTTCCTCTCATTGCCGGTCGCCAACATCAGGGACACGGTGTTCTCGCTACGTGGTTGGCTAATGGTTGGTGGCGAACCATTCGCCTGTAGCAACTGGTATAAGCCGCGTACCAGACTTACCATGCGTTTCAACTCCACCCCTTTCATCATGCTGGCGACAGGGTGCGAGCGAGTCCTGATGATCCGTCTCAGCTCGCCGAAGAAGCTCTCTGGAGCGAACATCCAAAGATCGGGAACTGGTCCTTCGTCACGCATCTGATCCGGAATATGAACGAGCTGGTGCGTTGCAATGACGAAAAGCTCAGGCGAGAGCTCAGCTTCCATGATGTCACGGACTTCCAATACCCTTGTCTTCAAGGCGTCCATGCCAGTTTTATGATGCTGAACCGCACGCCCAAAACGGAATAAATCAGTATAGCCTGAATGGATAGGTTCCGTGCTACCGGAACATTGATCCAATGTTGGTCCGGCCGCCCGGAATCGTGATTCCAATCCGAAGCATATGAACATGAGCAACAAACATGAAGCAGGTCCGAACGTCCGGACTATGGCCTCCAAACGGTTCCAAGCGCCCGGAACGTGGGGTAAGCAGTGTTTATTCTCACATCGATATCAATGGTTCTGCTCACAATCTCGCGGACCACCGTCGTATATTTCCCAACGTAGGAAGCGAATTCCGGTTGTAGCACATGGCCATCACTGTTCATCCACGCGCTGACAATCGACATGAGTCCACTTGTGATAGCATCTACGCCATGATGTGCTTTCAACTTGCGTGGCGTAGTTTGCGTTCCCGCCTTGATTTGCAGAAACTTCCTCCCAATCGGCCCCGAATCTCGGGTAAACTTGAGCCCTCTTACCCATGGGATAATCTCCTTCAAGGCCTCCTTAGAAGGGGACCACGGAGAGGGTTTCACTACAAGAGATCGATCCCACACACACGCACACAACCTATCCTGGTTCAATACGAAACCTATACAATCTTAATTCATTCATGAAGAAACGTTCCGGGCGTTCGGAACCCACCCTCCAACGTGTGACAGGGGTGTGGATTATCTACATTCGTTCAGAAAATAGCATTCCGGGCGTTTGGAACCCATTATCCAACGTGTGACAGGGGTGTGGACCATCTACATTCATTCAGAAAATAGCATTCCGGGCGTTTGGAACCCTTACACCACCGTCTATCAGGGGTTTGGACCATCATTATATTGGACAGGTGGTGTACTCACATCTCAGCCGTTCTGCTGGGCTCCGGTTGTCATTTTCATTCCTCCTTGGTATAGGAATAAGCCACGGCCTGTGCATCTGATAGGCCCTCGCAAAGTTTCGGCACTTTGAATTCCAGTCATCACCGAGAATCGCTGACATAATCCGGCAGGAGTTGTTGGACAAGATGTGCATGACGTCGAAGAGCAAGTCGCGTGGCAAATTAAACTTCACAATCTTGGTAAAAGCACTCGATCCTTTGATTTCACTCCGTGCCATTTTGTCCTTAATGACTTCCGGATGCATACCCGCTTCGTCGTGCAGGTGCTGCAACTCCCTCACTTCTTTGTCCGTTCTCATCGCTGGCTCTTCACCTGCAAACATCATAAAAAACACGATACAGTTGAAAGAATATTGTGTAAAACCACGAGTACACAGGTCCGGCCGTGGGGTGCATGGGTTCCGGGCGTGTGGAATTACTAGTTTTGATCTCTCCATATTTTCCCTATAATGGTCCAACCGGCCGGAACCGGGGCTCCCGACGCCTGGAAGTACAGTCAGAAATATTTTGAAATCTGTCCAACCGTCCGAATACATACTAGGAAGAATGCAGCAGGGATCAGACTTACTTGGATTTTGTTGTAGCATCTGCGCGTAAATCGTCTTCTGCATGCAAGACTCTGCCTTTGTTGTCCCGACAATCCAACATTTTGAACATCCCATCCTCGCGTTTGTTCCATACACGTTCCCCGCTTCGGTCAATCCGACATAATCCTCGAGCACCTTGTACAACTTGACTCGAACGGTGAAAGGCTTGGTTTCGATAACGTCCCACACCCGGCAACCGTTCTTTTCGATGTCAATAATCTCGTCCACGAACTTGTGGTAGAAGAGTTGGGCATCTTTGGGTTTGCCATCAATAATGCCCCAAAGCACAATGAACTCGCTTTTGCCTCGAAGATGTGCAGGGTAATTCACCACTTGGCAGGTTATAGGTGTCACAGATCCCAGTTTATCTTTGAATTTCTCGATGCCGTCCGCGCATAACACCACAGAGAGGTTGCGCTTGTCCTTGAAGAACTCCGGGTCCTCGAGCATGGTCCTCTGCCAGCTTCGTGAATCTACACCCGCACTAACATGTCTTAGTCCAACCGGTCGGATTAAGTATTCCACACGCTCGGACTATGCTAAGACAACAAAACAGGTTGTTGTAACATATCCATTACGACCAGACTCGTATTCCACACGGATGGAACGCCATTCCGGGCGCCCGGAACGTGCCGTCCATGCCGATTTACTCGCAATTATCTTTGTTAATCTACATCCGCAAATTCCAAACGGCCGGAACGTCTGGTCCACACGTTTGGACTATACCAAGACAACCAAAATGGGTGTTGTGACATATCCAAACGGCCGGACGCATGTTCCATCCGGGTGGAGGCATGGATCCGGGCGCCCGGAATAGGCAATCCATGCAGTCTAATTGACAGTGTTTACTCACCTAATATTCCAGTGCTTCTGACGATCGGCTCATCCAAGTCAACTTTCTCCCATGAACGTGCCATCGTGTGCCTGCACCGGATCCATGAAAAGGGCCTCCAGTATCCTTGTCCACGGCCACCAGCGGAAAACGCACTTGGCCCTTCCGGGTTCCCACTTGCCATCGACCATTGATGGCTCCTTGAACCGGCCGTGGTTGCATTTCGGACACGTCGGTGCCTCTTCGGGAAGCAGATCTTTGAAAAGAAAATTGCAGTTCTGGCACACATCCATCTCGTTGTACTTCATGAGGAAATCCTTGAAAAACCGCAGGCACGCTTGGTAGGTATGAGGTAGTGCTACCTCGTCATCGGTCGAGATTGATTCATCGTCGACCTCCAAGCCGCATACTCAACGTCGCAGAATTTCCAGGATTGTGTCAAAGTACGCCTGGGTCGAGTTATGGTTGGAGTGGGCCTCAAGTAGATCCAGTATGAAGCGGTTTGCAAGGGTAGTCGATTTGTCATGCACATTTTCTCCCTCCTGCAATTTAGTCACACAGCATCTGATTGATTTTGGTCCACACGTAAGGACGCACCGTTCCAATGACTTGGAATAGTGATATAGTGCAGTTTTCGGAAGGCATTCAATCTGTGCGTATTGAACTTACCATGATGAATTCCGGGTCCCTTGTTCGGTCGTTTTCACGTTGCTCGCGCGCATCACTTTCCTCCTCCTAGAATACGGCGGGCATCCACTCCCATCAACCCAGCAATCCTGAACTAATAAGATGCGATGGAAGAATCTGGCTTACAGTGATGGCTCTAAAGGTGTTCCAAAGGCTTGGACGATGCTTGGACTCTT
>LGRX02014666.1:0-12147 GCA_001247695.2 Cymbomonas tetramitiformis | reverse complement strand
ATGAGACTCGAGGGCGCACAGCTTGGGAGAGGGGTGCCAGAGAGGGGTGCGCAGAGATGAGACTCGAGGGCGCACAGTTTGGGAGAGGAAGGCGATTCATCTAGCGCTTGCTTCATCTTGTTCCGCCGCTCCTTCATGCGCTGAAGTCGCTCCCTGGCGCCGTCACATTGACTTCCAAAACCTCAGTGCTCTCCACATGTTCCTTGCAGTGGCGCGAGCAGCGGAGAAGCATCACAAGAAGCAACAGTGATCCAGGAATAGGGCCCAGCCATCACACCGAGGCGCCGCGATCCTCAGCTCTGAGATGTGTCATAAGAAAAGGCAGAGTACGCGGCCGAATCCCCACCGTCCATAGACTTTGAGTCATACTTATCGGGCTGCCTCAAACTGCCGACAACATCGGTTCAGCATTGCTCGATGACATCGCTTCATCATCACGGACCAGCCCCAAGTTGCACAGCTGCCACCAGTGTAACTAGCGGTGGAGCACCTCTGATCAGCCAATCACAGTCCATGAGGGCCGACGCACCTCTGATCAGCCTGCTTCGCCTCCGCTGCACTGCGCGCTTTCTGGGCCTTCCTCTCCTCACTCTCGTCCTCATTGAACATCCCCAACCTGGCACATAGCGCGCACATCGCCCTTCTCTTCGGGCATGCGACGAACCTCATGGACGCACACGAGCTGCTGTGCGCTTAATTTAGCGCCAGATCACCAGTCATGACAATCGAAGATCAACAGTGTGCGTCAGATTTCCATATGAATATGAGATAATGCCAGCACTGCCCACAGTATACCAGGATGATAAAAAAGGTTCCCTGACCAAGCGCCATGTGCCAGAAAGATACCCGCCCCGAGGCGACACCTTCCACCTCACGCACCACTGTGTGGGATCCCCCTCGTGGTCCAATGCGACACCTTCTACCTCGTAGCATTAGCCCCTACGCGCACCTGTTTCCAATGAAGCTCTTGGTGCCCCCGAGCAGCCGCGCGAGGGTGGAAGTGCGGCGCGCACTTGGCGGTACCACACTCGGGTCGAAGGTGGAGATCCTGGGCCGCGGCTTAGCAGCAGCTTTCTTGGTTTCCACCTCCTGCCAGGTGGTAGCATGGGTGAACGTCTGCCGCTGCTGCGCGAGCAGCATCCTCGCTGCATGAATGCTCGCTTGCCTCCCCCGTCACATGGATGCGGCGATTGCTGGCAAGGTAAAACCCCACTCGCTGCATGAACGTGCAATGTGAGACGGTGACGTGCTGGTGACTACGCCCTTTCGATGCTCACGTTCATCACAGTGGAGAGGATTCAATGACAATATGCTGCGGACAAGCAAGGGCAACTCGCCAGGCTAGGGCTGGACCACAACGGAGTGGCAAGTGAGGTTGGGGTTGGGAACAGGCTCCAAGTGAAAAGAGGGGATGCTCCACCTCACCCCCTGGGCGAGAAGCGGTTGTGTAGGTATGTGTTACCTTTTTGACTGGTTCGCTGACCTGCCGCACGCCGCCCGATGACATTTTGGGACCTCTTGTTGACTTATATTCGGAGTGTCCGAGCGAGTAATCGATATTAGAAGTTGAGCCTTTCTTCAGGTAGGAATTAGGGCCTGAGAACCTATCCTTCGACCCCTTGGATAAATTGTTTTTTTGCCCTTTCACCTTCACGTCCGAGTGACCGAGCCCTAGTGAGTCTGGACCAACGTTCTGCAGGTGAGAAGCGGACCCCACCACCAATCTCTCAGAGCCCGGCTGCCAGGCTACGAAGCACTGGCTGGATATACTGGCATGCACCACAGCAGCTAAAAACCACGTGCTGAAGAGCCCTGTGGTGATGCCCCAATGCTGCAAAAGACTTCCCATAAAACGTGTCGAGCGCAGCCGAGAGGTAACCCGGATTAAAGAAGCACATGGCCCAAGACAAACAGCTGCCTCTCCAAAGAGCTGAACCAGTGAAGACAAGTGGAAAGGATCGAGTTTGCAGAATCGAGAGGAGGGCCCTCATAGAGGGCATTCATAGAGGGCAGGAAGTCACCTGTTTCTTCAAGTACGATTGGGGATGGCTGAAGCGGTCCTTCACGCCTTTTTCCATACTGCTTGTGTGTCTCAGGTTCTTTGCGTACTCTTCGTGCCCTTGCCCGACGGCATCCAACTTGTGCTTGGCGCTCTTCAAGTAGGAGTTGTTGTCGGCAAAGCGGTCTTTGACTCCGGTGGAGTAGTTCAAGCCGCGCGCCTTCGCGGGTTGCGACACGTCATCAAATCCGAGTCCTGGACTGTCCACACTCTGACGGGTCAGGTATGAGCCCTTGTCAGAGAAGCGATCCTTCACGCCGCCAGACATAGTGGCCTGCTTTGAAGGTTTGGTCCCATTAAAGTCCTCAAATCCCAGACCAACGCTATCCACTGCACACTTAGTATACACTGAATCTTTGTCCGCGAAGCGGTCCTTCACCCCAGCGCCGAGGGCTACTTTGTGCCCTCCCGGACTCTTCACGCTGCACACAGCACACGTCCGGGCAGAGTCCCCAGCTGAGCACACCATCAGCTCTGGCTTGCTGTCGCGCGGATACAGACGAGGAACAGAAAACATGAGGATAGGATTCAGTGTGAGCTCATCGCGGCAGACATAAGCAGCAGCACCCACTGAGGGTATGTCTCACTCAAAGCGCAACACACGGTGGTGGTACACAAAGGCATCAGACACAAAGGCATCAGACACCACTGAGGGTAAGTCTCACTCCCGGCTTGTCACACTAATTCGGTATGCAACAACAGCAGCCCCCACTGGTGATGAGTCATAAGGTTCTATGCACTTAGGCAGCGTCACAGAATCGAATAGTCACCTCAAAAGTTCGTCATTGCTGAGCCCAACGGTATCCGGAGACTGCAGTTTGTTGTATATGACCCCCCTCTCAGCAAAGCGATCCTTAACAGCCCCATCACCAGTCGCAAATGCGTATCCGCCTTTATGGAGGGAGTAGTCCTCATGCTCAATGAACCCCACGGAGTCCGTGTACTTGGGAGCCTCCCACTGCATCCGGCACAAACCAGCTCGTCTCTATCTGTTGTATGAGGGCCCAACTCCCTCCCAGGATATGAAGATGTCCAAATATTCTGCTTTGAGACAGGACAAAAAGTACGCGTATAAAGCCCCCGAAGTCACCAGCAGTCCTACGGCACTCAGGTGGTTTTCATGTTTTCTGGTGTAAGCAGGAAACAGGCGGTTTCACCTGCACTGCAACACGTGCATAGAGGGAGTGGCAAAGACTACCTAGCCCAATAAGGAAACTTGTTCAAAGATGCCTTGACAATCCACTGACCGGCTACAGGAAACTTGAGTGTTTTCTAGTCCTGGTTGTAAGTCCAAGAGAAGTCGTAGGAAGGGAGCTAAGATGCACCTTATGAGCTTCGTTGTCCTCGAAACGTTCATGCTTCCCCATTACCATCTTCACTTGGCAATGAGGATCCACCTCCTGGTGATCCAAACCGATCTGCACAAGGGAACAAACTCGAACAATTAGACCAGCAACTTGTCAAGTCAGGGAGAATATATATAAAAATTGAAGCTTGCACACCACTCCACTTCACACGAAGTTGACCGCACAGTTCAACACTCCTGTACTTCGAAGGGGAGAAGCAAAAGTACGCATACATCTTCTGTGCCAGAGCCCTTGTTCTTCACCAGATATGACTCAGGAACATTAAAGCGATCCAGATTATCCTTGCTCATGGATAAAGTGTGGTTAGTGTCCTCCATATCTTCATGTCCCAATAATGGCTGAAAGCAGTAGCACATAAACCACTATCACCCATGCTCAGCCAAAACAAACAGGAGTGCCGACAAAGTGCCGCACAGCTCGAGAGCCCTAGTGATGCCAGCTTCAATGAACGATTCACCGAGGTTCGTCACATAAGTATATTCTACGCTGTACACGCTTCTCCAACATATACGATCTAAGGTTGTGTGACCATAGCTACACAACAGTGAAGCTTCCGGCTCGAGAATGGAATGAAAACGCAGCACAAACGTAGCTCAAAGTGACGCAAACTATTTAAGCCCACCTCGCCTGCGCCTGAGCCTTTTTCTTTGACATAGTAGGAGTCGTAGCTTTCGAAGCGTGCAACGTTGTCCGCTTTCATGGATACTGCATTGTGGCTCACGAAGTCCTCGTGCCCTTCGCCAAGCTGGAGCACGGTCGGTGCGTGAACAAGGTCAGCTTAAGAGGCAACCAGCTTTCGGCAAATAGACAAAAGAAGATGCAGCCAAAAGTAGAAATCTTGGACCCACCTCGTCTGTGCCTGCGCCCCTTTCTTTGACATAGTAGGAGTCGTAGCTTTCGAAGCGTGCAACGTTGTCCGCTTTCATGGATACTGCATTGTGGCTCACGAAGTCCTCGTGCCCTTCGCCAAGCTGGAGCACGGTCGGTGCGTGAACAAGGTCAGCTTAAGAGGCAACCAGCTTTCGGCAAATAGACAAAAGAAGATGCAGCCAAAAGTAGAAATCTTGGACCCACCTCGTCTGTGCCTGCGCCTCTTTCTTTGACATAGTAGGAGTCGTAGCTTTCGAAGCGTGCAACGTTGTCCGCTTTCATGGATACTGCATTGTGGCTCACGAAGTCCTCGTGCCCTTCGCCAAGCTGGAGCACAGTCGGTGTGTTAACAAGATCAGATTGAATAAAGATAGCTCACAGCACCCCCCTTGGAGGCACCCTGACCGCAACTTGAGCCACCTTTCACCCAAAGGACTTCCACATAGTTGGTTTGGCGAACCCTTTGGAAAGCTGTGTGTTTTAGTACTATGTTGGAGCCCAATCAGCTTTCGGCAAATCGAAGAAAGAAGAAGCGCCAAAAGTAGAAACCTTGGACTTACCGCGTCCGCACCCGAGCGTTTCTCTTTGACATAGTAAGAGTCGTAGCTTTCGAAGCGTGCAACGTTGTCCGTCTTCATGGATACTGCATTGTGGCTCACGAAGTCCTCATGCCCTTCGCCAAGCTGGAGCACAGTTGGTGTATGAACACGATCACCTTAGAAAAGGTCACTCACTTCGTACGACATTTGGCTTCCCCACAGCGACTCGACCCAACCATCATCTCGAGAGAACCAACAGTCAAAGGTCAAGTTTCCGAGATCGGGGAGAGTATCCATGTTGAACCAGTGGGCAAAGAGCACGACGGTGCCCCTAGCACTTGAAAAAGGGCAAGGCAGGTTCAAAAAAACTTCAAGCTCCACAAGTTGCACGATAACAGGAAAACACACAGGAAGTGTGTCCTCAATGCCTTCCCTTCCCTATATTTGGCAACAACGTTCTCTTGACTAAAGCTGCGTTCTCGGGGTTATTCGAACATACAGCGTCCGCGCCACATTGCCGCTGCGTTTTATAATACGATGCATGCCCTTCAAACCGGTCATTATTCGCAGGCTGAAGTTTACCACCGACCACGACGATCTCTCCGTGGCCAATACCAGCCTGCGACACACCAAACCCTGAAACGCTTAGCAGCGGAACTCTAGCAGGTTTCAGGTCTGCCCCAGAGGTACAGAGCACATATCAACGTTGTGTTTGCCCGAAGGAACAGAAGTGGCATATGAGTGAAGTGAACGCAGAAGTGACATAAATTCTGCACAGGGTACGCCAGAACAGAACCTCTCCTTATAAAGGTTGCCCTCAAGAGACACCAATATGAACAGAAAACTTACATCAGGAGCACCGGCTCCCTGAGCTTGCACCAAGTAGGAGTCAGGACTTGCGAAGCGGTCTGCAACTCCTTTTTCCAGCTTCGGGCCGCCGTGCGCTTGAACTTCGGAGTGACCCAAACCCACCTGTTGCTCCGACGACGGTGGCAACTCAATCTCCGAAAAGTGTATCATGTCGTGCAAACGGTTGGAATATTTCTTCAGAGCTCAACGCTCAGTAGAGAAGTGGCAGGAATCAAAACCGTAGTTATGAGCATACGTACATCATCAACGCCGTTGCCTCTGGCGTGTACGAGGTATGAGTCTGACGCTTCAAAGCGATCCGTCGCCTTCCCCATTTTGAATAAGCCTTTCCCGCTAAAGTCCTCATGAGCGGCCCCAAGCTGCACCAAAGACGGTCCCTTCAGCGGTGTTCAACGGATGTCAAGTCCTTGCTAAGAGAATGGGAAGAGCTATGTAACCAATCCAGCATCGTAAAGCAAGCGTATGGCCGGGTAAATCACAGGCATTTCCAGACAGCGCGTGCAGGTTGGTCGTTTGCAGCATACCTAACGACGACGCTTTCTCTGCTATGATCACAACATATAGCAATCAAGGCTGCTTGTTTCACTACGGTGTTCTGCAGCAAAGCTCGGCTTGAGTGAAGGGTAAAGCAAACGAACCATATCAGCGCCAGATCCCTTGGACTTCTTTATATAGGATTCTGGTGCTTCGAAGCGATCAGCTACTCCTTTCTCAAAACCGATACCTGCGCCTTTAGCGTCATACTGCAAGGAAAATCCTCCTGAACGTCAGTCATAAAACATCAAACAGCACCATATTCGACACGAACATCAGCGGCACGCTTCGGCTTCATTTAAGTCACGGTTTAGTTACTATTGCAATAACACGGCCGTAAACAAGGAATGGTACGCATAGAACGGCAGGAACAAGACAGGGGAAGAAGCTGTCGTTGATGTGTGGTTCATAGGCTGCAGACAACCTAGATACATCGGGGCTGAAACGCGCCGTTTTCCTGGACGAAGGAGTCAAGTAAGGCGGCCAACATATTGAGCTAAAGTTTCGAATGTCAGGAACAGATGCCAAACGTACGTTCTCATAAGTATCAGCATTTGAGCTACTAATAGTCACCAACAATGCAGAAGCCTTCGGGAACCTTTCATGATAGTATCCTGCACAGAGGGGGTGGCATATTCTCGTCCTGTCTCACCTCATCGTGTCCCATCTCGTACTCAGCCATAAACTGTTTGGCGTTCCTTCCCCACAGGGACGTGGCACCCAGAAAGCGGTCGGCTGTGTCCACGGCCCAACTGGAGGGACCTTTCGCAGGAGGAGTGATCTCCGAAGGGTGGCTCTTCAGCTGCAAGCCCCTCAACAACTCTGAGTGCACAATGTCGGGATGCCGCTGTTGAAACAGAAGGTAGTTACTTTAAGTTCCGAAAGGCGCGCAGAAACTCAGAAGCGCATGCTGAGGTCAGAACTTTGGTTGAAAACAGGGCTACGAAGGAAGCAGTCTCTGGCACGGAGAACTTTGGATCCGAGCTGGCAAAACATTGAGTGGAAGTGAGGAGATGGAGACAAAGCATAAGGGGCGTGGTGGGCAATACAAGCATGCTTTGAGTTTGTAAAAGACTCTAGACTACAGCCAGTTTACCCTTGACATTTTGGATCATATTTTCTTGTCTGCGAGTTATGGAGGTATACACGTGACTAGACTACCTTGCGCAGAAGTCCAATAATCGTACAGATATACCCACTAGCACATCTCTCTGCGTGTTGCGATATACCATAACAAGCACCGAGCGGCTGAAGGCGCAGCAACAAGCTAGCCCGTGATCCAACCCTAAGGAGTCAGGCCTGGCCTTGTGTTAGGTGGGGCTGTGAAACAGTATAATCGACCCACAGTGGTTACACCGGCAAGAGCCGACATAAGCACAACAGAGAGCCGACAAGGCCAGTGGGAGGCCTGTAGGCTGAAGCCAGCCCGAACTTAATCCCAAAATATGTTTGAGCATCAGAGTACCAAGACGGAGAAGTTACGAAATATCGCACACACTGACCGAAAATATACCGGGTAACGCACGATCGAAATCCAGGAAGGAACACGAATAGGACCGGGCCGTGACATAGCACCGCATACATTGCACGGCATGCGGCCCGCCGACAAAAGCCAGCCCACCATCAACCCAGTGGAAGTGAGAAGAACTCAGGAACATGGCGGGGCCGTAACAAGATATTATACACACATATCCTAGTAAAAAAAGAAGGTGTGAGGTAGCTGGGAGCTCAACCAGCTTTGCACTGCATATCCGTTCACATTACAAGCACACACAGAAGGTACGTGCGGAACATCGCCCGAATCAAGGGTCCGTGGAAAATCATGAGATGCGCAGCCGTCGTTCAAACGACGAAAATGATGGGGAAAGCGCCTAACGAACCGAGTACGATCAATCGACGAAACAGCCAATAAGTCACGTGGCACGAAAAATAGCGTCGTAGCAAAGCCAGATTCACATTTCCGGTATGCGTTGTCGGCAGCGGATTGTCAGAGAGAGGTTAAGAAATTCAGTTGACTGTTTTGATTCCAAAGACACGCTTGCATTCGAGTGCCAGCAGCAAGCACAAGTTCCCACGTGGGCGCAACGCACCTCCTCCTCTGTTGCCCTTTCCTTTTTATTCACCGATGCGGATTCGCGCATATTCACCAGTGTTAATGCATTCGATTCCGGGCTTGCACTCGCGAGCCAGCTAAACCGGCTGTTCTTTGACAAGGAGCTCGCCGCCTCGCGCTCTCTTGACACCGTCTCTGATCGAGCCGTGTGGGACTTCGTGGGCTGCGATACCCCAGACGTATGATGCGAACGGTGAGGGGAAAACGGCAACAGTGCGAAAACGGCTGAAGTGCGAGCACTTTCAGTGCAGCTGGGAAGTTGCAATAAACAAAGAAGCTAAGTGATCATTAAACGGAAGAACGCTTTTCAGCCCGAACTAAAATATTTTGAGAGTGCATTACACACCTTTAGATAGGAGGGGACGGATGACGACATGTTTATGTCAGGTGGCTCCATATCCATGATTCAAGGCAGAAATCACCCTGCGTCTCCGCAATAGCTTTCAATTGGGCTGCTTACAACCTCGAAAGTGCCCAGAGGTATCTTAGACGAGCAAGAGTGCGCAGCACCGAACAATAGATCGAAAGCGGAGCAAAATTGAGTGTCAAATGTGAAGGGTTTCAAATAGGAACAAGGACAAAAAAACTCTCGCTGCGAACAAGCTGGCCTGCCCAGGCACAAGCCAGGCTCGTGATGAAAGTCTGCGCCACCTTTGATAATTAAGTCAGTACGCCGGTTGGGAGGATGTAAGGCTGTATCCCTCCAGCGTAATCAGATCTTACCCCTTGACAGGTACATGGGCCTGTAAATTTTTGAATCACGTGAAATGTTCCATAAAAAATCCAGTTCCAAGGGGAATCTAGTTAATAAGGCCCTTAACAACTTACCCGTCGTAATATGTTTTCCTCTCCTGTACAGCTTGTCAGTTGGAACTTGCAAGCGAAGGCTTTCGTTTGGTTGGAACCGACATCCGATCGACAAATGAAATCTTCTTTCATGACAATCGAATGCCGGATGCCGATGCGCATGCCGATGCCGATGCTGTGATATGCCGTCGCGTGATACAATAGAGAGTTTCCAGCAAGGAGTTCGAACAGTGTTCTGAACACCAAATCGAACAGGATGACAATGACATGGACAACAAATGACAGAAATCGCTTGCCTGTACAAAAATCGCTCGCGTGTACATCGAAAACTGTGTCATAATAAAATTCGCGAACCTGTGTCATAATTCCTCGACGGAGCGTGTTCAGAACAGTGTTCAGAACGAAAGTTTCCGATCACCTCGTCAGTGTTAGGTGATCAGAAATTTCTGTTCTGAACACTGTTCTGAACACTCGAGAGGTGACGTCACGTTGACGTGTCCGTCACGATTCCAGCGTGGATGATGACCCTGTTGGATTTGGTGTTCAGAACACTGTTCAAAACTTGCTGGAAACTCTCTATAATGAGATGTTCACGGTTTTAACCGAGATTATTTTTACGGAGTAGAGTGAGACTTCGAAGTCTCGAATTTCGACCGTGGTCTCGACTCAGATTCGGATTGCACTGAATGTCCGACTGACACGCGGACAGGTATATTCCATGGTGTCGCGAGACCTCGGTTAACTTCGAAGTCTCGTTTTTCGACCGTGGTCTCAGAATTTCGACCGCGGTCTCAGATTTTCGACCTGCTGAACTGTCGAACTGGAACGGACTGGTACAGGTCTGTCTTCTGAACAAGAAGTTTTCGAGTTCGAAATCTACGTGAAATTTTCCACGCGCCAGATATCGTTCCGCGATGCATGTCATCTTTTTTGTGGAAAAACGAGACTTCGAAGTCTCACTGATGAAAACTGTCTCACGTAACGAATCTGATCGCGTCCACGCGTCTTCCGACGTGGACCAAATATTCTGTCGTTAACCGAGATGATTACCTCGGTCTCACTTTTCGACCGAGAAGATGAGACTTCGAAGTCTCGAATTCCTGACCACGGTCTCGTTCGTGATTTCGGTTGCAGTCATCATACGGGCCACTGAATGGCCGAATTTTGAATTCCGATGCTCTCATTCGCCCGACAAGTTTCGACCGAGAAGTTAGAAATCATCTCGGTTAAAACCGTGAACATCTCATAATATTCATATATCTAATATCATACCTCTGCTCCTTATGATTTGGAACCTGGCCAAATTATGGGTACCGGCACGGGAGTGGGGATGACAGGGGACAAAATGACGGCTCTTAACAGTGGTGAAAAGAAGCGATGGATGGCACCATGATGATGGTCGCGACCCATCGCGATTCGATGGTCATCGTGGGAAACGTGAGAACGGGCAGGACGAGGACCGTTTCGCGTTTGTTAGCAAGAGCTACAGCTAGGAAGGGTCTCGAAACGCAAAAGTTATCACTTCATTTTACCACCAAGACCTGTGCAGAGAATCAGAATGGGGAAGAAAGGTCGAAACAACCTGTACAAACCTGAGAGCAATGGTCCCTAGAATGTGGAGTCCCTCAGGGAGAAGTTTTGAGCCCACTTAGGTTTGTAGCCATTATGGACATTCTGGCAATTTGGTTAGCAAAAAGAGCAACCGGTGTAAACCCGACAGGATCCACATATGGATATGAACTGAACTCGGAACGCCATAGACCAGACAAACCAGGAAATAATGTTATTCCTCCCTCCCAAAACCTATTAGAAAAGGACACCACTTTAAATATCTTTGCACGGTTCTTTTGTGATGACATCATTCTCGTGGGGAAAACTAAAGACGAAGTTCAAGACATGCTAGGTATAGTTAATGAATTTATGAGCTTCATTGGTATTCCCATCAATGTTAAGAAATCCAAATACTCTTACAGAAAGCGCATTAAACCTCAGGGCAAAACAGTAACGCGATATGACCTGTCCGATGATTTACTCATCTCAGGGGGTCACCTGGAGCCCAATACAAATGACCCAAGTCCTTCCATTGATTCGAAATGGATACCCCCTGAGTCTCCAGAATTCCTCGATTTCTCCAACAGCAAAGAGGTAAACAGATATCTCGGAGTATGGTTTGCACTAAATGGGGAATGGGACAAACAGGCGGAAATCCTTATCGACAGACTTAAATCTACTCTCACATCCATCCAACTGCAACACATGACCCTACACCAGCTAAGATATGTTATAAATGCGGTTGTAGTTCCGAGGATGGCATACCCCCTTAAAGTTACCTCAGCAATTGCCAACTCCTCAAAGAATGTCGCAATTGAATTAGACAAAATGATAGCTTCGTTTATAATTAAATATTTGGGCGGCCCAGTTGACACCAATCACCAAATAATCTGGACAGCAGTCTGCCAAGGCGGGTACGGTATTGATAGTGTCTTTGATGTTGTAACCGCGTCGTGTATCACCGAAACTATGAACACCCTGTGTTCTGCGGATGAACACGAATATTGGCAACACAACCACACAGACCGCATCACTGATCCCCACCTCATCTCACTATACCGTAGAAATAGCAATCTATGGCTTAAAATAATAATTCAAAACATGAACAACGAAATGGGTAAAAATGTTATATCGGGTTTCCCCTTATCGCACTATGCAACCTACAGTCATACTAAAGACAAACGTTTTAACTGGTTTAGGCGTACAGGTCACATTATGGCAAAACTTGGATACGCTATTGACTCTAAAAATTACCCTGAAAATGAAGCGGGTGAAAATACATTAATCACCACCCTTCCCAGACAACTCTACATGTCGAGGAATGTTACCTCCGCAATACAAAAATACAACCTCAAGCACACAAGTTCCTTTCTAACTCCCTGCGGTGGAATGTTAAAAAACTGGCAAGAAAGTAAATGTTTTTTCAGGCTGAATGGC